>LUCH01000840.1:123712-144008 GCA_013368495.1 Paragonimus heterotremus | reverse complement strand
TGACACGAACTTCACTTAACTTCAACAAACTCAAGTAGACTGGAATAGGAACAAACGATAATCATTTGATTAGTCAGAGTGGTGAGGATTTCCACTCAGGACTGTATGAACCTTCCAGTATATTTGTGAACAAAATTAACGGCTGGCAATTCAGTTGTGGTAAACTATTGAGAAAGTTAGACAGTAGATTTTTATAGAGTATTGCGAACTATTAACTGAAGTCAAATGACATGTCTATGCAAACGCAATGAGGTGTCGTGCGTAGTGGTGATGTCCTCAGGCTGTTTACCATTACATTATCTTTGCGACTTATCAAAGACGAGTATTGTGACTAGTAATCTCACACACCAATCTAGTCTTCACTGTGTTTACACAACCGAATACTGCTATCAGTCAGCTCTTCCATCCAGTGGTTATAGCTTTGTGAATCTGTGTACGTCATCACAGCTCTGATCATACTCAGGAAGCCTATGCACAACATCGCGATAATAATGTCGACAATTATATTGAACTCTTGTGACGGTGAGTCTGAATACCAACAGAAATGTTCTGTGAGTTCAAACCTGTGTTTTTTGTGATTTTCCTAAACTAAACAACTTTTGAGCTGTTCTTGTTCATTTCGTTAGCATTACGCTTAACGAGAAACACCCATGTTTTTAACCAGTTTGTGACTGACACCAGTCCACCTATTCCATCAACGCGCGAATAGTATGTTCTGTTGTCCTTCTTCCTATGTGGCTAAAAGCTTAGCTCAACATACCATTTACATAGCCGGCTCATTTAAGGATACAAACTTGTTCAATGCATAGTGTACTAGAGTTTTTAAACCGTGATTTTCCGAATGACGACATGAACGAGAATTGGTCAGTTGATACAGTGCAATAACCAGTCTTACTTAGTACACTTTGTATCGGTTACCTTGGTCAGAGGAACGGCACCCGCTGTTTGGGAGTGGTAACAGCGTTGCCCAATCTGAACTGAGTTAGTAAATAAAACTGAACAAAGCACATCAGACCCAATTTTGGAAACTTCGTAATTCAGTGAATCATACTGATTTATTCCACTGACAAACTATTACCAATGAACGGCTCAAGATTTGCTAATTTCCAGTTGAACACAACAAGCGTCACCCTTACACAGACTCCTTATACTTTTAGGGTTCGTCTGTAGTGCACATCCCTCAGACAGCAAAAATTTGAATTCAGGCCAAGTCTTTATGTGGCAACTGTGTTAATCAATGCACCACTGACATCAAATTAGATAGAATCATGTTATCATTTTCCAACTTTCAACCGTTTTTGTTTATCAGCTGTGGCCTGTTTGCCCGACAGCCTCGATAAGACATATAGTTACTACTTGTTAGCCCCAATCTATTACCCTGCGCGATCAGGACATTTGCTTCAGGTCTAAATCACCGATTCACTTATACCTGCCAAATAAAATTTTTCATTATCGACTAGTAATGGGAAATTTGGTTAATTTCAGGTTAAACGTCATTTACATCGCAGTCAGTTACCAGTTTTTCGAGAGCGAGCTTCGGGAACAGTGGTAATCTGGGATCAAGCCACTGCGTGTAAAACTTGATTGTTTTACTTAGATACGTGACTGTTGGATGCGATTACTTTCGAAACCAGAAAACCTATTGCCAGACGATTTGAGAGAGACTGGTTAGTGCACAGTTGACCCTCTGGGAGGAGTGTGATTTAATGCTGTTTACGTGGACCTTCATGTGAATTGCACCATTCATAAAGTGCAGCACTTTAAGAAACATTGGTACAAAATTATCTCTCCAGGTTACGCAATAAACCTGAGTTTGCGACCGATTTATCTACAACATCTAACATCTGATTCTTGTACGATGGTCACAAAACACTGTTAATTACTCGCTAACACACACTCAAGTGTGATCCCGTAGAATTAACGCATATTTATTTATAAATGGACGAAATACTACGTTGATCCGGAGAATATTCTTTCTATAGATGGAACGAATTTCAATACGTGCTGTACAAGGTCGATGGTATGTTCTTCAAGTGAGACGACAGCAGGCATTCTGCGATCGATTGTCGAGGCTGTATTATTCAGGTAATTTGAGTTGTAGCAACAAATTCTATAGAAATCAGTAAGACAACCAGTAATAGCAACGGCTGTAGCAATGGGTTACAAAGTATGTGAGATCGGAATTCTCCTGATTTGTGACAATACCGTATAGCATAACATTGTTCGGAAAAGTGCGTTTTTTGAAGGATTGAACTGTGGAGGATGATAGTTAGACTTGACAACCAGTTCACACATGTAGTCATCGTTTGAAATCATTTGGACAGCAAACGTTAAACAGCAGAAGTCAATAAGCTATGGTTCTAAGTACACATAACGTCAGACGGTTTGGAGTACATTGGCTTCGAAGTGAAGGCTGAAATTAGTTATTTGCAACGGCGGCGAGATCCATTACGCTAATACTTTCCGTTTATTTTCAGCGTTGCCGTAAGCATTTGACGATGGATTAAAACCTGACATTGGAAACACAGTCTCATAATTTCTTAATGAATGAAGAACGCTTAATTTACAGTAACCACAAATGGACTCATACTTTTTATTTACTGGACATAGTTCGTGTATGATTCATGATGTCGCCAGATTGCACTATATCAAAATCGTTGCTTAAGCAACGCTTCTCTCTAGACAAATGTAGACGACCTGAATATGAGTCCAGATTTTTCAGTCACCTTTTGTACAACATGTTTTTGGTATTGTAAACCAGGTAGTTTTTAAATAAACGATTGGAATCACCGTTTTCCAGCAGTGCCATCCTTCAGATAGGAAGTTGTTGGACGATGAAACCTCCGAGGAAATTCTTGTGGATTAATTAAATTATCTGCGCTAGATTTTTCACCACGACTTAAGCTTTACACACAGGCCATTACATGACGGTCTACGGTTGACTGTTATTTCAAGAAAACTCCACCAAGTTTTATTTAATCACACACCCCCAAAATAAAAACCACCATTTACTTTCAATCACAGAGTTTAACCAATAGCATTAAGTAAGGACCTTGCTGACCTGAGGCGGATCTGAGGAGAAATATCCACATCTTTGATTATTCAAATCGCTATGTCGTCTACATATCACAGTTAGCAGACTGTGCCTCTTATTTGCGCGTGTAATTCACTGTTTTGGAATTTTCCCAGGTACCTATCAGCGCCTTTCAACGCCTGATAACTAGTCTATGAACTTCACAGGTACCGGATGATTTAGCTTACCTGGCTCTGCTGAATACCTCTCCAGGTGACTGGAAGAACGCTCACGACGGTTGTGTAACAGGGTGTTGACTAGCTATACAAGGTTCATATTTTGTTTTCCAGGGTCTATCTGGTCTGTGTGCGACTGAATGAATAAAATGGTTGATTGACATTTCCATTTCTAACATTCGGGAATAATCAAGTAACCTATATGGGACCATGTCTGTCTGTAAGCTAATGTCGAAGCTGAAAACAAATGTGTGAATTACTGCATGACACTAAGGGTGATCAAGCGCAGATGTCAATGGAATTTGATCTCAGTTGTTCATTCTGTACCATTACAAAAGATTCGCAAAGCTTGCCTTTTTATATAAATTGAACTCACCAGCCTTCATTTGTTTTGCAATTCTAATGTAGCCTTTGATGACAGAATCAGCTTTAATAGAGAACATATTGCAAATTTCACAGGCTACCAGAGGGAGCAGGCAATTCATATTTGGTCAATATTACAGCAAGTCTATTGCGCTGAGCCATGTCCTACCAGAATGTTGTTCTCCAGCATTAAAACTTCAAGGCCTGCATGTTGCACACCGCGACCTGCATGATCTTAGTTTAGTCAACAGTAGTTTAAACTGTTCAACCAAAGTTGCACATTAGCAGCGAGTGTGCCAGACATGAATGTTTTAATGCTTTCGTTCCTATCAAATGTGAGCTTGGAAAAACCTATACCGTATGTGAGTAGTGGGTGTTGTAATATACTATGTTACAGTAGTGTTAGACGTTTTCTCGGCCAGAATCAGTTTGTTAGCGGGAAACAATTTGTTTTATTGAATGTACAAGTTTATACCACACAGATTTACTCGGACGTTCTGCAAAACGTTCACAATTTACATCCCTACCCTTTCGCTTACGTGAAAGCTTCGACCTTACTCTAATATGCCATTGTATATGCATGAGCCAACGATATATTGTGACACCTCTTCGTTTCTGCAGAATAAATACAAATATTTGATTAACTGATCCGCTTCACATTACCTCAAATTCAGCATTTTCAAATGTCATAAGGTTTTTCTGTTATTTCTGACCTGCCATCTCTAGGGCAGTAATCGACTGTCAGTGTGCCTTCTGTCAGATACATCGGTGTTATTTTGCTCCATAGTCTTATCTGCTTATCGAATTCGTTTAGGTCTAATGAATTTACCAAGGAAAATTAGAATGTGATGCAAAATACTCCAACATAATTGATCGATATCAAACAAGCATGGATCACTTGTTCATACAACTTTCCAGACTGTGTGATATTGATTAACAATGTCCACAGTTCTGCGCATTCCAATGAAGTTCCACTTCTGAAGTACATGACACTGTGTCGACAGAGATTCGTCACTGCAATATACTCTAAGCCAATCAATGTGTTCATACTACTGCTTGTTACAGAAAAGCTGTGTGATTCAGCTGATGTCTCTATCTATTTCGAATATAATATCGAGTGATACGTTAAAAGTATGAAGCTACAAAGTGTGCAGGAAGGTTTTGAGGCACAGAAAACATTTAAAATTTTGTGCAATTAATAATCACTGACAGTATGCTAGGGTTAATTCTAGCAAAGCTCGTCCAATACATATGATACAATAGTTGGAATTACTGAGTCTACAATGTGATTGTAGAATGAACTATGAAACAATGAAATTCCAAAACTCACTTGCATCACCACTGAGCAAACTTATGGTACCGAATGACATCTGGCTAGACAGTTGATCCCAATCTGAAATTATTTATTAAGTCGGATTGTATTGATTATAACAAAGTTGAATTCATGTGTTGTTTTGTGCGTGTTTGTGTGTGTGTGTGTTTAACGTCGACGCAGTTGTAGTAGTTGTGGTTCATTCCTATTGCTATTAGGTCGTACGGGTGAAACTTGTCAAACTACTTAAACGAGCTGAAACTATTTGTAAGTGTGGGCTAGGATACAACAAAAACATCGGTCAACATTGGTTACTGCGACCTGCGAAACTGTTTCAAAAAATAATGGTCCGAACGATTTTTTACTAAATTTGACAGCATAAATCACTGCTCATCGGCTAACTTGTACAGTACTGAGAAAGAGGGTGTGTTTCTAATTTCCCACATATGTAATCATGCAACCATCTAGCTTGAGGTAAAAATTGCGGTATTGCCATACAGCATGGTTCAAAAGTAGATGAACTCCACTCACAACACACAAAAGCGGAAACAACGATTCTCAATAATATCCAGAAATGCAAAATGTCGCAGAGTAACACAGTGTTCAGACCGATTGAACCTAAGCCTATTTGCTCAACTTAACAAAAGACGTCGTTCATTAGCGTCTGCTGTTTTGTATTTTCTTTTAATTATAATGATATACCCTTAAAGCATCAATAATTGCCTGACATTACAAGTTTCCGTGCCTTGCCTGTATGATATTTAAATTTGTCTAGTAGTCAGTCTTTGTTAGTGATCTTCCAGTATGTTTGTTGTTGCATTTGAAACCAAGTGTTCGACTTTTCTCATTAATCTGGGAAATTAACACACGTATGCGTGTATATATCTTACGAAGCAAAATTCCTTCATGAATTTTGTTCAATTCCTCTACCGGAACAATTTTCTGTGTGGTTCTAAACTTATGGCAGCCAGGGATATCAAGATGAAATTTTTCCTTGGAAATAGATCGCTTGAGGTAGACCGACGGAATGCAAAAGCGGACAACCTCAGCTTGTACGAAGTATGTATGCTGCTACGCTGTTGAAATGTCTTCATATAATTTCTTTCATTTGGTTTATCAACTGCCAATCTATAAATAACCCTCGGTTTTTGCTTATTGCTATCGATTAAATAGACAGACCCAACGATGACACCGTTTTCCGTAAAACGCTAAATCGAACTGACAAATTTACAACAACCAACAGAATGTCGGGGTAGATGTAGCAGTCACGTGATACTTCAGTTCAACTACAGTCTTAATTTGTTCATTTTGAACAACTACGTTTGCTTGTTTAACCAGAGCTCGATATGTTACTTGAGATTGTATCCCAGATATACTCCGTCTCATTCTTGTAAACGGCTATCAGTTTTTCTGGTATGCTGTTTTGGAGTATGAAAACCTTTGGAATTTGTTTTTTTCAGATAAATCTCGTTCTAAATAGATATTCTGTTCAGAGTACACACTTCTTAGGTTGATGAACATTGCTAACAATCGGATGATGCTTCTAGTGTGTCAAACCAATTCCCATTTGCCTGCACGTCTTCACCCTGAAAATCTAATTGTGGCTGGCACGCACTGTTGCGTCGATTCTATCTGGGAGGGGGGCATTTTAGTAAACACAACTGAAGTTATTATTTCGATCGTATACTGGTTTTCTTACCTCAACTTAGCTTTTGCTCTCGAATACTGCGACATTATTCACACACACGGATCACTTTAGAAATGACAAAATTGCCATACTACTCACACTTATTAAGCAGTAGTGAGCTGATTAATCACCAACTTTTTCATTCAATACCGCAACCTGTGAACTAGACGGCGTTTCTTAATCCGGATTATGCATATCCACTGCGAGCAGGGAAACCAAATGATAGAGACATGAGAATGGGTTCTGTGAAAACTATAAGTTACATGAAAATAACAAAATCCTATAGGTTATCCTTAAACAGTCCTTCATTATACATAAGTATATATATATATACATATTTATATATATATATATGTTAAGTTTTGGTACAACATATTGCGAGAAAATTAGCAAGATCTTCACAACCACCAGACCGAAATTCAATTCAGCGTGTATGAAATTAAGCAAAACAAATTATTGTCAATTATTGCCAGTTCGGCAAACACTGTGAGGCATTTACGTCTAATGTAGGATGTGATATTGCAAACTTAAGCCAATTATTTTGTTTATTACTGATAAACAGTGAATCTAGTCTACAGTGGAACGGTAGAATAACAAAATGTTATTTCCAGCAGTTCTGGTTGAACCTATCGGCCTATGTAATATATCGACTTGATTTTGTTCTGATTTGATCTACAGAACATATCGGGTGTTATGTTTTTATTTCATGCAATCCGGATAGGAGAAGGTCTATGGCAGACAATATATAACAGTTGTTAAGAGATTTCAACCGTGGAATTAAGGATAATGACATTGTTTCATATTTAATTGGTATATGTCTATTATGTAACAGTTTATAAAGTACCGACGAAACGCACTGACTAGGTAGACTAATCTTCGAAAGACGTATTTAGAACTACCGAACACACAATAGAAACACACAGTAGAACAACTTACTTAAGTTGAGGCCTCTGTGTAACTCAGACTCTGTGAGTTTTAGACTGGCTAAAAGAATTTAAAGATAGATTTTCGGAATGCTCAACTAATATGTGTACGGTTGAAGTGATACAGAACAAAAAGGTTCAAATTTCAACAAACATCATTCATTTGAAATTTCTTGATTATTATGTCAAACTGTCATCCAAAATTATATAGGACATATGAGAAAAAAGCTAGTTGCAGATTTTATCAAATGCTGTTTGTGAAATGGCATTGATCGCTTCATCTAGCAGCTCCAGAATAGTGTGACACCTGACACCCACCTAGGTTTCATTCCTAGAGAAGGGCTAATGTTTTCAAAGGAAGAATCAATCTTGTGGAATAAAACTTTGAAGGCAGATCAATGAAGTGTAATAATTTGCATACATATCATTACCAAAGTGATTTACGTGCATAACTCTGAGAATGTTCCATCTACCTTGATGAAACCGGAACGGAAAATGACCACGTATCCTTGATGTCTGAGTAAAACAGATGGTCCAGCATGATACGCTCCCAAATCAGTAGCAAACTGCTCAGTCAAAGCCAGATTCAAACTTCCACTTGCAAGTTTACAGTACATACAACAGTGACAAACATAAAGGTCTGACCGACTGCTAGCGCTGAATTAGCCTGATTCGTCTGTTCCACTTTCAGTTTTCAAAATGATTACGGCTCATAAATGCAATATCGTTTTTGATTTAGCAAATATTTGTATAAGTACTCCCTTGGGTCTTCTTTAATTTTGCTGCTGGTTGCAACATCTCATCCATCTTAGATGATACGATTCTTGTTTTAGTGGATAAGTGATCTTTGCATTAGATTGAAGTTTGCATCTGTCGTTGACGTGTTGCATTTTCCTAGCAATATGGCATACGGATCTTGTTTTCTCCCTCTGAGATCCGAATAGGATACTCTTGGCTTAGCTCATGGCTGCACGGTGGTTTTCTTCAGATTGATAATTGTGTAAACTGTTTAAATTCCAACCTCCTAGAAAAGTTTCGTGTCAATTTGGTGGACTACAAAACGTCATCCGAGACAGTCTGTTCCCTCAATCTTTGTCGTGCAAACTGACATCTTTCTTCATTTGGTTGTGGCTGTAGCGTTATGCCCGCCAAGTCATCAACCCAACTTAACCACTGCAAACATTCACCTGGTTCAGACAACCTCTGCCAGCCTGTTGGAACAGGTTTCCTGCAATTTTATGCCACGACCTAGTGAGTATCTCACACAATATCGTAGGTTTCTTCTCCTGTCATTCCTCGTTTGTTTAAAGAACAAGTAGCCTGACTTGTCTGGAAAGCGTACCGTCGTGAAATGCTAAGTCATTCACAACTATAAAAAGTGCCCTGAAATACATTGACTCCCGCCTTGGTCCTTTATTCCGCCTGATTAAAATCATCCCTCAACCTCGGACACATGTGGAAACATTTGCTGTATGTTGTTCAGTCTCTCATAAAGGTCAGTCAGTTGTTGCGGGATGATGAACCCTATCCACTTCATCAGGAGCTTAATGACTTTCCTCGGTTTATGAAAATTACGCCTGAGGCTAAGTGTTCAAGAGCAGCAATTGCTATCCACGTCGATGAATCACGGCAATATCATATTTATTTATACGTGTCAATGTTCGTTGCGTATGACGTGATACCACATGACGTCACGTGCTGGCCATTAAAAAGAGTATGGTCCGTAGAATCAGTTATCTTTTGCTAAATGTAGAATCCCTCAAACCTCTTTTTACATACTTCACAGAGAGATTTTCTTCTTTGGCGTGCGTTAGCCGGCCTGTGCGATCGTTTGGCGACGAAAATTTAAAAAACCTTTCTTACAAAAATACTGTATTCAATCTGTTTTGAATGCCATATTGTTTCACTTTTAGTGGTAGATTGAGATCAAACCAAACCGGAATTAGTGCTGTGAGCTGTTTGAATTTAATAGACGTAATCATTTGATCATTCTTCCAACCCAGTGCTATACTTTCACATGTTTACTGTTGATTTGCCAACCAGATAGAGACGACCCAGCTCGCAAGCCTTTCAATTTGACTGGCTGATTGCTTCTACTTCGCTTGGTGTCCGAACTTGTATTGTTCACATCATGTTTTAGCCTGTTTTAGTGCCTTCTGCAGTTACCTTATGGCCACGGGAGAAAACTGAAGCTTTACACATTCCTAATTTTTCGTTCAGACTTATAGTTTTGTCGTACGTATCGTTGTAGGAACGAATGAAGCTATGTGCTGTTTCCTCGGTACTGTACTACACAGTAACTTATACACACTCTCGAAGACCATCTGGTACACAAAGCTTGCTAAAAACCGGTCAATTTCGACATCTGGTGAAGTGACGAGTTCACTGAAAGGCTGACCTAGCTGTTCACTGACTACCTGCAAACAAAGGCCTGCTTTTGCATGTGCAATGAATCATTTCATGAGTACCTGTTCTGATCATGTCGGCCTAACTAAATATAGAGGACGGTTTCGATGATTATCCACTCACATTCGTTAGCCGCGCTTTTTCAACTGGTGTGCTAGCTCGAGGGCGGAAGGTTTAGTCTTTATGTTCACACGTCTTTCAGAGTCAAGTAAATTTTTCTTAAGGGAGCGATAGCAGCATGCATACTTCGTTTTCCTTGGAACCGTTCCTAAGTTTTCCTCCCATCGTCGATGTCAAAACGACCGTTTCCGGTTATGGTTAGAAATTCTAATCACAATTAAGGAATGTAATCGTTTATTTCGAACGGCTGAATCGTTAGCCGTCTACTACATCTTCATAGCCGACTGATCCCTCGGTGCGCCCTCGGACGATGGCACTTGCAAGTGACGACCCAATTATCAAAACTGCTGTCATCATTATTGACCTAGTTACAACTGGGTTTCAGTAACTGAGTAATGCCTAAATTGTTCAACTGTTGCCATTAAGTCTAGTGGAGCTAACGAGCAAGTTTAGCTGTACCCAAATCAAGTGAACTTACATACTTTTACTCGTTGGTTGTTGCGGCTTGAAGTACTGAATACATTCGCAAAATATGACTCTCTCTCGTGCACCTAGTTTCACAAACATTTCGACGGCTTCTGCCTCTCAGTCTGACTGCACTCTAGTTATTCCCCCCAGAGCACCGATGTTCTAAACATCTAATCCTTTACATCGAGCCGAATTGAAAATCACACGGTGGAAGTAAATGTCTTCAGACATGAAAGTTAGAATTTTCATCACTGTTTTCCTTAAAATGGAGAGTTCTTCGTTCCACGTTCGCCAAAGCCGTTAGAATATATGTTGCCAGTTAACATTCAGGCCGGATGATGACAGATGTATTTTATAAAATAATGGATGGAAATTTGCTTGAGACAACTGCTTGTGTTGTCTTACCGTAGGTTATAACTGTTCAAGTTTCCTTAAGTCTAGCCTCAGTGTATCTTACGAGTTACAAGTCAATAATTGCATAGCTGTTTCGTAAATTCTTATCATCAGATTTCAGGGCAGAATGTTACAATGATCAGCCCATCACAACTGAACATCAACTAATACATGCCTGCAGTTACCTGTCTTCGCGCCAATTGCCCATTAATACAGCTTAATAAGAACTCTATTTTGTTACATATCAACTGGACTAGGAGAAGATACTGATTAACAGAATATTATTAAATAATTAATTTTCAGGATAATTTTTGATCCGCACAACAAAAACTATTAAAATTGACGAGCGGTTGTCTCTAAAAAAACAGACAAATATGACTTTGACAAACTGATGAAACTCATACACTGATGTCATTCTTCAAGCAAATTTATCAAGTTGTTGAACTGTCAGATTCAGAAATCTGGGTCTCCACCGAAATACCGAGCGGTCTGTCTTTCACATAACTTAACTGAGGATTACTTAGATCATAGTCGGCGTCAGCTCGTGGCTTAGCACATCTCTAGACAAGTAACAATGTCACTGTCAAGTAACACTTGGAACAATCATGAAAACCTTTACATCATCGATAACCAAGCACGTACTGGTGACATATCGCTCGAATGATTTGGTGAAGTCGTTCGAGCGTACTGTCAGCTATTGTCAACCCGACGTTGGTTACAATCAGTAAAGTAATTTCAATCAAACCATCTCTTTGTATCCTTGGGTGCACACATGGTGTAAGTAATTGCTTCACTCTGGTGTGCAGGATCGAGACAGCTTTGGTCGAATGTTGCTGAAAGAAGTTTATCGGAAGTTGCAAAAGTTGTTTTCACGATGGCGACACGCCTTAACTGTATAGTTTACAGAAAGCGTTGGCCGTGATCGTCGATGACAGTTCTTCCCAGGCAACAGCTACTATCACGTACAATCAGTGAGCAAACATATGAACCCAAGCAAAACAACAATGTGGCTAATCTGAATTAGACAACTCCAACCTATCCGTAGACATTGATAACTCATTGGCTTAGAGGAAGTCACAGCTAATTCAACCAACAAAGTTCGTGTAACTCACCGTCCGTAATTACTTTGAGCATTGTCCATAAATGATGCTGATTCATTTGGGCCTTCTCATTTTCTGAAGAAAAAAGCTTATTTTAAAGAGTAATCCCAGAAATCTGAGGAGATTAAACGATGCAAGTAGTTAAGCTTTAGCTAAACTGTAGCTTGATGTTAAGCAATGGAGCAGTAATCTTTTCAAGGAACTTGTGGTCACAAACTGGTAGTCGAATTCATTATCGGTTGACAATATTGCATTTGGCCTCCCTTCGATTTAGTTCATCCCTTGCTGTCGATTGCGACGTCCGAGCGAAACTGTTTGGAGATGTCGATATTTTCACGATGGCAGTCAGAAGTTTTGAACCCGTGAATAACTGCACTGGAAGTTGAACCATGTATTCAGTCGGTAACCACAAAAGTCACTAATCTGAATAAATCAATGCTGAGCCTAGTTACTCGAAGATTTATGTATCTTGTCTATAGGCTGAGTCCAAACGTGGAAATATCCGAATTCGCCTTGTTGGCTTTAGAGTTGGTCCTAAAAAATGCATTGTTAGGTTATATAACACAACGTTTATGAACCTCCGTTTTGTAGAATTCTGAACTAAACTGAGTTTTATTTCCCTAAAATGTTTTTAGGTCAGAAGGAACAGTGCTTTTTATAGGAAGCATCATAAACTCTCAGAAGGTCATTTGATTGCCGTAATCTTATATGCAGTTAGAGCTGCTGATTGTTGGTGTCATTGGATCGGTTCAGTGATTTTTACGCCGACACGCGATACCTTCGGTATTCGGGTACAAATTTACAATATTTTCTATATTTGCAAGAAATCACATACTTAGGTTTACCCTTCTATTATGGATTATTACCAATAAATACCCAGGGAATATCTAGCAGTGTTGCGTGATTAAGATAGCATACGGTCTGTTGTACACCGCAACAGACAAAACTAGTCAAGGTTTCTAGCTGTCCACATGAAGTCACGACCATCCGCAGGATATAATTCTCCAAGCTGGATCTCATAGTAATGTCGTTTGACGCTACTAGATACCGTCTTTAACGTGGTTTTCTGCAGTCCGCTAATGAATAAACCCATTGACGTTTCCTCATAGATTCACAACGAACGTATTTGAATTTAGTTGCTTCCTACTGTTTGCATATTGAATTACGTTCATTCTACAATCGTCTGCTTCTTCCAACGTGACAAACGTCGACTTACAAAAAATGTTCGTCCAGATCGCTGACACTGGCTGTTTAGTTTTACATTTACTCAACAGTAAGTATCTGCTTTCGTTTCAGCACCTTGAATTCAAGAGTATCTTTTCGTACTACTGGCATACAATGATTGCTCTGGGTTTTTGTTCTAATGGTTTCAAATATTATTGGTTTTCTGGCAGACTGTTTTGGACGTATTTCATATAATTTTTATGTAAACTTTAAAACACTTCCTACTGCCACAATCCTGATGCGTATGTGAATCACTGTTCAGTAAGTGTTATTCATACAATATACGTAATTTACAGTCAACAACCCTAGATGACAGACTACACACAGGAATTCAATGCACTTGAAAGAAAATTTTAACACAAGCTGAACCCCTTAATCGCTTACCAACCGGATTTGCTTGTAATGCTTCAGTCTTTTGAATAAGTTGTACGAGCGCATTTGTCGCTAGAAATGGTAAGTTTGAATGGTATCGAGTCATCAACATAACCTCTATTGGAATTTATAGCAGTAACATGTGAAGTGATGAATTTATGCTCGGGAAATCTATCGGAATTCCTCCTATTTAACAGAGTGGACAAATGGATTCAAGTGTAAACTTTCTGAGTTTCCAGTATGACTTTGTGGTCAAGCCGGTAAAGTATCTGTGGCTTTCGGATATGGTGTTTCTGTCGCTGATTTGGATCCAGACAAAATCCAATGTCTTGCCATTGGGTCTGTTCTGAATTATCAAATCCGCCATATTGCTCGATAGTGACAAGAATATACAGAATGATTCAAACATCCCACACACCACCTGTTAATCCTCAGTGCACATGCTGATAGATAAATTGAAAATGAAGAATTTTTACATCAATGTTTTGTAAATAAGTGTGTTAATCAGTCTCTTCAAAATAACTCGTAACCGTATAACTCAGCCTTTATAGGAAAAATTAGCTACACGGAGCACCATTAACTGAACGCCGGACTGACTGACAGAATTTTGACATTCAGTCAATATGTACGACTGCTTGATGAATCCTTTTCTATGCCACTAACATTATTCCAATGTATCTGCTTAGACGATTTGTGTAGTGATTCGTTGTCGACCATAAGTAATGTGTGAAGAAACCTTACGGTAGATTATTCAAACTTTTGAAACCGACATTTTCGATCGTTCATTCAACTCAAACTTTACAGCTGTAATATTTTGTTGATTGTTATTTGTTTTAATTTATGCATGCTTCGCTAAATATTTCGAGACGTACCAAGCAATCTTTGTCAATTATGAAATTAATATCTACTTACTCATAAGTAGTGCATGAGTAACAGTCTATTCGCTGAACACATATTGGTGTCTTTGTGTCTAAGGTACCCAGTGCTGTGTTATAAATTTTATACATTTTGCCATATTAATAGACATCACTAGTGATCGACCTCAAAATTGTCTAGCAACTAAGCTTGAAAGACACAGATATATGGAACTTAAACATTGCTTCATTACCTTGTGACAGAACAGCAAGACCAAACCTATCCCCGTACTCAGAAGATAATTTTCGCAGCTGAACTGAAATGTAGAAAAACATTATTAACACATTATTAGAAGCACCAAGTACTGCTGAACAGCTGATCTTGTACAACAATGTAAGCTACTATGCAGGTAGTCGAAAATGAACAACCGTTTGATGACGAGGGGCACGCAGAATAGACACAAGTACGGAATTTCAATTGCTCTATTAATTGAACATCACTCAAACCGGATTGATGATCTTGAAATCCCACGGATATCTTCATCCAAAAGAAGTCAACCACACGAGTTTTACGTTTGTCTGTGGAGTATATTTATGCCACGATCAGAATTCAAACACCGGCTACGTCTTCATGACAAAACTTCGTTGACTACTGCGCCACTGTCCTCACTATAGGTCGAACGGAGTCATAGTCAGCTACAATTGCTTAGTAGTGATGCTCAGATTTCTCGGTTGACTCGATAGGAGACATAAACTACCCGATGAATTCCAACGGATAATCACATGACTAGATATTCATCAACGTTGAAATAATAGAAATCGTCTAAAATTTTGAGCGGCGTTTCGGTTACGATTAAGTTGTGTAGGATTCCGGTTGTTGTAAGTTGACCAACAGGCACAATTGATTACAACATTCACTAAGGTCAGCAAAAGCATTTATTGTAAACAGCCGATAAAAATGGAGTTAGCACATTTTCTTATCTTTGTAGCACAGATAACCAATCTACTTTCACAATAATATAACTCACGAAAAATAGCTTGTCACGAAATAATGCAGAAGTTGCAAAGCCATCGAGCGATTCAGGCTCTGACGTCTGTTTTGTCTTCCATACCTGTTATATTGTTTGACAAAAATCAGGCTCCGATAGCAGGTACAGCTGTCTCAATACCTGAGCGGTGGCTATACTACATTCAGCAAACTAGACAAGTAGGCGTTTTGAAGGTGTCTTTAGTTGCGCAACATTTGCGAACAGTAACAGTGGTAGATTCTAGTGGGTGACTGTGAGTAATCATATTCTGTAGATAATGCTATCCGTCCAAACATTTTGTCCTTGCTTGCCCTTTACAACATCAATGTTCTCTGTTTGCATAACACGCTGCTGAGCATTCACCTGTTAATGGTCATGGGCGTTCAGTATAAGATCTCCTTTTTGAAATAGGAAAATTCTACGAATTTCTTGCATTTATACTTTTTCTATGAACCACCGCTCACGAAAGTGATCCGCGTTTATTCCGCTTGGCCAGTTTAAGCCGTCTGAATCTCCAGTCACAGAAAAGTTCCCGATTTTTTCACCGTTGTGTTGGTCTTAACACACACATACAGAGTAGCGAGGAAACCTTCAATGCCTGGTCAGCAAGATGTGTTTGCTTGACTGTAAGGTTAGTCGTTATTCATTGAGGGCTAAGTAAACAGTGGTTTCTGATACTCCAATAGCATGAACGAATTGGATTGTTATGCCGGCCTTCGGTTGTCTGAGATACAGAGTGACAACTGTCATTAACGACTGATTGATAATACCGGCTATTAGTCTTATAGTAATTAATCACGGTTTATAATCACAGACGTGCAAACGCATTCTACTCAAATACAATGAAAAACTAATCATCGAATAATTAACTTCGATCGGTGGGTCAATCAATGGGTCAAAACTGACGCATCTTTATAGATAACTGGCATCAAAGTCTGCTCAAGTTTATTCCTACAAACTAACGATTGTAAACGCCGTTACCACAATAGAATCGGGATCATGACGACTGCTTTGATAACTTGACGTGATCACGACCCAGCAGTATAACGAATTATCAGGTTTATGAACCGTTAAACAGCTTTTGTTGTTTGTAACAAAAAGGGTTCACCATATCTAAAAATGATTGTTTCGTGCTCGGAAATGTCTTTCATAACACGTTTTGTTCAGTATCATGGTTTAGCTTAATAAACTGTTATGTGGACGTTCTCGTTCAATCGGTTGTCTCCTCCAGCGCTCACCTTCTGTTCTACCCTCAGCATCTACAGTGTCATGACAGAAAAACACAAACAACATGACAGAAGTTGGCTCCGTGTCGGATGTATGTTCTTCGTGAATTTTAATCACTCTTGTACGTCTTCAAACGATTATGTTTCATTTCTTTTCATAATGTGTATATGTCCTCAACTTGCATATGTCCACGTATTCATATCTTGTTTTTCGCATGTACCAACTGAACTGCCTTTAATCTCGTTTACCTATGCGAGTTCTCGTTCATTCTTCCTTATTGAACTGTTGCTCAGCTTGGGTACCCGTTTTCTGAGCTCTAGGATTAAACACCTTTGAATATCGTGATGTGACATTCGCTCACATCTCCACTTCGTCAACACTTAATGTGCTTAATGGCTACTCCCTCGAATAATGAGGCTTGTTGGTATTGTATGCTTTGCTCGTATCAGAGGGTAATCCAACTATGGTAATGTGGGATACTGTTACAAACTGCCGTCAATTGGTACCAGAGCCAGACAAAAAGCTATTGTTCTTATGAGTTTCTGCCATAGTAGAGATAAATGGGGTGAGTACACAGACCAGCAAAGGAAGAGTATTTGATACGGCACCTTCACCCATCCAGACAACCTCATGCAATGAGCCTCTTATGAGTGGGCAGACATGATTCCAAGATATTACAACATCCCACACCTGAGATGTTTCAGTTCAATATTACCACATCACTTGTCTCATTCACCTAGATTATCCTCCTGGTCGTTTTGGAATCTCCGTTTTCTTATGCAACTGAATGTGCCAAAATGTTATCATGTGATTTCTTCCTTCCCACCTAGCCTACAATTCTTCCGACACTATTTTCACGTTTTTGAACATTCCATGGACAAACCCATCCCAGCTAGAACCGATAAACGACTGTTAAAACCTACATGCCGACTGACAAGCTGCTCACCGGCGCGGCTCTGCTCCAATCAAATACATTACAAAATGTGATTACTATTCAGTCATACCACGATTTGTTACTGTCTCGAAAACCCAAATACATGGTAAGATGATCCGTAAAAACTACAATTACAAAATCAATGGTCCGTAAGTCAGGTCTTCCCAAAGTTGATATTTTGAAATAACATTTCATCTGCGTGCATTTGGTATGACGACAGTGGTGCAAAGTAGTCGAGACTCACATGGTCGATAGGGCTGAGAGGTGAAACTTAGATTACACGTACGTACCCTATCTCGGGCGCACAGTCGTTGTTCAGTGAGGTTGGCACTGCAAAACCATACACAATGCCAATAGTTGGAAGGCCTGAACGTGTTGTCACTCTTACAGCGCACGGTCATCCAGTTTGATCAGACCGACGTTCCAGTATGTCTGTTTTGCGTAGTTCTATTTTATTGAGTTTCGCTTCTCTTCTGAATCTTTCGAAACGTGACAACTCCGCTATTTGTTGGGCATACCACTAAACTGTCTTGATTCACAAATTTTCTGAACGGGTTACTTACACATACATGTACGAGACAGCTCCTCTCCCCACTGCTTTCGTTCTTTCCGTATGGATAATAATTATTAAACGTGACTATCGCTTAACTGCAAAACGTACTACCAGTCCCCCCCTCACAGCGTCCTCCATTATACAAAAATGGAGTATTAACCTCTTGGTATATCAACACTTGGCTGAGTATGGTTTGCCTGGAACATTGATGTTGATGCTAACATCTGAATCAGTATTTAAAAAAACGACTCTTATAGCACTTATCGGCAACTTAACGATAGCTTTGGTTTGAAATACAAGAATTGGACGATACAATCCAGCAATATCAATGAATACGATGAAAACGTGAAATAGATTATATTGTTTCTACTGGTCTATATTTCACGCAAGCACACTTTGCATTTAAACCGTCTGCTATAACCAGATGAAACCCTTATTACCAGTGAAACGTAGCAGTAAATTATGTAAGCTGTTGCTTACCTTCAATTATATTCAAGTACACTCGACCTAGCTTATTTATTTCAGCTTCACCTGGTAAAAATGGAAACAGATTTTAAAAAAAGGATTCGTTTTCACAGTGAAGTTCAATGCTGTTCATTATCCCTGAATACAGTTCTTCATAACTTAATAAGGATGAGTAAGATTTATTACACACATAAGTACTGAGTATAGTCTAATTCCACAAGCTACACTGCTAGAGAACGAGAATATTTTTCACGTGGTACGCATAGTTTGCATACCATGTATAATAAACAGGATAGACAAACAGCGTCATCCAGTTAGGCATGGGTTACCTTCAAACGTGATCGACCACTAGCCTCTTCAGAATATGCACCTGAACCCCCTAAGTGTCACATCGAGCCGTTCTACATAAGATTGGACGCGCTTAGAAGGACAGCTGGTTTATCTCTACAGCTTGTTAACTGAGGTTGCCTGACATAAACAGAGCAACGTTAGGTTCTCGATGGGTAGACCATCGGATAATCGGGTTTAGGAACACCGCCTAAATTGTTTGAAGACTGTGTGGTTTTATAACATGAAATTCCAATACTCCAGCAAAAAGTGGTGGTGGGAGAAACAATTTCTGTTTCCATTAACAACTAGACATCTTCCATAACAATAGGAGTAGTATAATTCACTAATACATAGCAACAGCCAAGCAAAAAGTAGTGCTTGCTATGACATAGTATAGGAAATCGTGGGCAAAATAATCTTTACTAGACTGCAAAATTCTTGCAGACAACTTGGACAGTGACCAACTAAGGTCAGTACGAATGAGAGTACTGAACGCATTTTGCCACTCGCGTTAACCACACAAAAAGCAAACAATAAGGATGAGTTGATACTGACTATTCTAGCTGATAAATTTTATAAAATATCGTGAAACTCATAGCGTGTAAACCTGGTTGAAGGGACATCTGACAAGTCGAACAGTGATGAGTACCCAAAACGGAACACTGGAAGTGAGATTGAACTGTTACTGGGGTGCAAATCGGTTGCATTTTCTTTCGAGACCGAGACACACACTGCTAGTTTATATTTTGTGAGTAACTTATCTCTGATCTGATGAAGAGGAGGAAAAACGTGTTCATTCTGTATTTCCTGAAAATTTGCTTTATAATATAATTGAAGTTTGCTGTTTTTATTCACTCACTTGTATTACCAGTAGCCATTGAACTCAAATGTTTCGCCATGAGCAAAAATAGCATATCCACTTCTGCGTTAAAAGAAAGTACAGATTCCAAATGAACATGTGTTTATTAAATTTCTGTTCCATTGGAAGCAGTCTATGACATTAATTTATTCAGTAAACAGTCTGAAGACTCTCAGTATTTTGTGAATTGTGGCCTGTAGTTGTTAGTGAGCAAATAAAGCAAGATTATTTGGTTGATGGCTTTTTAATTGTAGAGTTACACAGATAGTTCAAACTGTACTGTTCTTCACAAACAGGTACGTAAATTCCTGTGGGCAACTGTGTCAAACGGCTTATTTTGGTGCACCAATATTTTTAAAGAAAAGACTCCAGATAACCTGCATCACTATTTGACTCACCTTGAAGAGTTACTAGAACAAACCGTTTGGA
>LUCH01000840.1:56362-123612 GCA_013368495.1 Paragonimus heterotremus | reverse complement strand
AAAAATCTACAAACAGAAAGTTTTGTCGATCTTAGAACATCTGTTTGCGATGAAGTTGAATACGTTGTGCACCATATGATAGTAATTTGATTGCTAAAAAGGTCATTAACACAATGGTATTGTTAAAGGAAGTGGAAGATCCACGCTCCAATTATCACGAATCACATTTGTTAGGACAATTTCTTAATCAAGTGACCACATGAGTGAAACCTGCCAGTAGGGTTGGTTGTGGTTGGTTACTTGTCAGCCTATTATTGAAACAGGAACATCGTTCACTTTTGCCGATCTCCACGAATATGGTTGGACATTGTAGATGACATATTCGTGGCAATGAATTCTAACCACAAAGAAACCTTCCTGCAAGGTCCAGACGAGGAATAGAGCAGCACGAAGTTCATAATGGAATCAGAGGACAAGCTGACGTTAAACAGACAGTCATTGTTCATATCATCATCCGCCGAAAACCAACTAACTCCAACCTATACCTGAAATTTGATTCGGCACATTCGTAGTGCGTGAAACACGCCATTATATCATCACTTAGCAACAAGGAGAAAACGATCTGATCAGCTATGAACGAGAACATATCTGTTTAGTTGCATTGTAACAAGATAACAATTTTCCAAAAATTTTCCTCAACAAGCGGACAACCACGCTAGTGATGAGATAAAATCATGGGGAGGGGAAGAAAGTGAACCAATGTGATTGTGACACCCTATCGAATGGGTACGTCTCAGGCAGTCAAGAAAATCCTAACAAACTGTTAAATCGGTACATTCCTTTGACTTTTTAATGCCGTATAATGTCATATGATGAGGGCGTAAGACTAAACCACAGGACCACACCAATTGTGCATATAAGATAAATTGCACATAGTGATTGCTTGAATTTAATGATCATTTATCCGGCCGTTTGCAGGTTAAAGTCGCGAAACATGGAAGGCATACACGTTTTCCACTAAGAGACACCTTATGCCTGAGAAAATTTGAACATTATTTGGTCATGGTGTTGCATACGTTAGACGAAGATAATATAATCGACTTTGACAACATCTAGTTCTTATAATTAGATTTAAATACCTGTAGACTCTAGCCGTAGTGATGATCTCAACCTCTCGTCCGTTGTAATAGGTTCAAACACATATCTGACTAAACTTCATTAGAGCAGAAAGAAGACATATATTACGATATGTTAACATTTCATTTACTTTCATCAACTGACGGCTCGAAACCCAACATCATCGATTACTAAACACTTCATGACCACATGTCACCAAGTTGGCCCATTAAACTCACTTAAGCTACTGTTGCGCAATTGAAACCCGAAGCTATTAGCTTTCTGTGAAGCGATACTAATCCGAAATGAACAGCCGACGTTATGTGCACAAAAGTTGTTGAGGCAACCTATCGGGTTCCCATAGTCGTCATTACATAAAACTTAGTGTGTTTGTATGCGTGTTTAATCCCTGTCTGTCCTTATCTGTATGATGTGTATAACTTGCATGTTTTATGTTTGCAACTGATGAGAGTGAGTGGAACGTTAACATATCGCTATATATGTCTTATTTCTATTCTAATGAAATAATTAAAAAGAACTCAATGTTTCAAATCTGATTAAACATTATATCAAGAAAGATACGGTGAAATCGAGGTAGATCATCTCAGACAGATAGTCCGTATGAGTACGACGGGTCAATTCATAATCACACACGTGCAAACATAGAGGATAATACCTGAGCTCGACAGTTAGCTCATAAGCAACAAACCATGGCCAGATGATCGAATTTGTGTCCTACTAGCTTGTCTTACTCGTTGACGGATACATTGCCTTGATAAAGATAATCTGTGGTAACCGAAATGTCAAACAGACTTTTTGAAAATGTTATTCTTCTCGATACCACTGTGTTTGTGACATTTTGAACAATCCAAGAAAATTGTGTTTCGGAAAAAACGAACTTCGACAAAAATGGGAACGGGTGCCAGAATAATGAGTGTAAACGTGACCATCCACAAGGATTGTTGTATTGAGAACGAAGTCACATGACGTTCTGAAGAAACCTAAAATCACAAACCGCCTGCCCATATTAGTTCGTTAGCTATCCGACATGGGGCTCATTCTGATAGAAAATGTATGTTCAGGACTTTTCAAATAAAATGCAAGTAGTCATTTCAAATGTATCCCGTGTAGACGATCTTCTTTTTGTGTTAGCAAGGCCAATGCGATTAATTAATAGCTCATCATTTTTAAGGTCCGCTCATTATTTTATCTGTCCATATCTTGAGTTCATTCTATCGTTTATGACGTTTTATAGTTAACGCCACTTAGGGTTCAATACTTCTGACAGATATTTTTCATTTAACCGCTGATTGTCAATGTTTTGAGTTAAGTAAATCGAAGGTGATGTATCCAATACCCGCGGTAAATCATCCAAAACCACTGGGTTGTTGTCAGGAAGAATCCATAATCCTAAATGTTTAACTCCACGGTTGATCCAGTCTAATGAAGCATGTAAAATGACCGATGATGGTCCGAATTGCCTTCAGTCTTCGGCCGCGACAGTACTTTACTGTTTGTCTATTCTATACGTACGTACTTAGGGGAATGGTGTACACGAGCCAGCATCCGTTATGCACCACTTATTATATGTGGCAAATCCAAACCTTCTCTCCATTTTAGGATGCCAGTTATTTTCTGAACCAACCTTCAAACGCAAGCGGACTTTCCCTGCCAAGTTCTACAGTCGCTGTGACTGTATATTCTGATTTGTTATTCCTAACATAATACATAATTCAGACCAGCATAATCTAAAGTGCGATAGGTTAGACAGAAATTTTTGTCATACTCCCAGTTCCTCCTCTGTTTCAAGTTGAACATCACTCACAATTGATCGCAGCTGTCGCATTCCCATAGACTTTCCAGTCGAACCCTTTCGAAACGAAGCACTAGACTCGAGTTTCGCTCTCATTAGAGCTCGTCATTAGTTGTCCTGTGTTTGTCGTAGGCGATCGAAAATTAGGCTGAATCTAATTTTTTTGGATGTCATTTCATATGGTTTCGATTAAATTATTCGTTTCCAGACATCGTTTTATCTCTTTGTCCCACGTCTATTAACGTGGTTCTGATTGTCCCAAAGGTCACATATTCTGGATGGCTGATGTTCAAACATGATATGACCTGCTCAAATCATACTCATTTTCCATCTGAATTCGAAACTCTTAACCGTTGATAAGTTATTCCACAAATAAGCATATGACTTCCTTCAGTTAACCTACCTCACATCCGTCACCACAGATTAATGTTAACAAGACAACTGACCGATTATACGGCAAATTAAATGGACTGTTTTGATCCACTGTAGTTTACAACCACTGATTAAGTTATCCCAAACCCTAAGTAAGAGTTAATGCTACCTTGTTTCTAACTCTTTTGAGTGTATGGCCTAAACGGCTGGTTTGCAGAACAAGCAATGAATTTGATGACCACCAGTGATAGTTATCCATCAATAGTTAATCATTATGAACGTTTCGGGTTGTGATGCTTGCCTAAGCGAAAAGGCAAACCGTTTACTTTCAGCTAGCTGAGTAGATCAGGTCAAACTCACACATGTATATATATATGTACAAGCGTTTGAAATCATAAATAAAAACCCCCATCCAATTAATAATTGCTAGTGCATTTAAATTCAGACGATTCATTTATCTGATTCACTCTTCAGCTCACCGAAAAGACGTCAATCATCAAAACATTTGATAATGAGTTGGGCCAAGAAAGAGTGACTCAAATCATTTCTATACACATTCGTCTATTTGTGGCCGGTTCAAGTGTTTCAGATACGCAATCTAAGTAATTTAGAAACCTAAACAAATTGATTGGGCAGTTCATAACGTTGTTACGGATATTGTATTTAGATTTTGTTACGAATGTGATACTTTCAATTATCTCGTTCATTTTTAATTTCTGTTAATTTTACCACCATCTCTGTTACGAGCGATAGATTGTTGAACACAAACAAAAATGTGTAGACAAACACCTTCGTTGCACACTTCAGACAACCTCTGACTGGTTGCATATGTAAACCCGAGTGTACAGTTTCACATATGTTGCACGTTGGTGAACTAATTCTGGTTCCACATAACCTAATGACATAAGTATAATGCCAACTGGTTGTTCATAAGGAATTCATAACACATCTGTTCAAGCTATAAGAACAGCGGTTTCATTGAAAGCTTGCCAAAGAATGCGTATGTTTTACAGTGTATGCCATATTCCAAATGAAAATCTGTCTTCTGTTTATGCAGTTTCGCATCACTTGATCAAAATTCAGAATACTTTTATTCTTCTTCAACGATAGCAATTATGTAGCTCAACTCATACTGATCAAAAAGTGCTTACCGTCAAACATTTACGACTAAGTTCTTCAATAGTAAATTAATTCCTTTCAAGTGTTGGCAGCGGTTGTATCTCATTGTTTAACCACGGAAAAATGTTTGCCATTTATTACTCACATCGAATCATCACTGGTCAGTGAACTGGACTCATCATTCTCTTTTTTTCATAAGCCTTCATCGAGCAAGATGCAGCGTCACAGTCTCCCAGCAATCGAGGATACTTGATTGTCGTAATATAAGCCAATGTTTGCTTGCTTTCTTCTGTGTATGTGTGATTGCATTCTGAATCATTAGCATTTCCTAATCATTTCCCGCAGTTGCTAACTCTTTATAATCATCTCTTCGAGATTGTTTCATCCAACAATCAAAAATAAGGAAGCTCGAAACGTTTTACTTAGTGGAACAGCAAGAGTAGAAAACAACTGTGATGGTGATATAGAAAGCAGACAGTTTTATAAAAATTCATCAATGGTTTCACTCTCCAGTCGTCATATCTGTTATTTACCAGAACGCTTAGTAAGGCAGTTATGAGACATTTTAGGTTAGACGGTTATCTTTTTCACTTAAACAATATGTTTTGGTAACCCATAATCATTACAAGTCTTGAGCAAACCATGTACTAACTGCATGGGGAATGTCCAGCCACGAGTGACTCATTTATGTCGGTCATCCTGTTTTTTGTAAAATTACCATATACTCCCATATAGCGTCTCATTCGCATTATGTAAGTTCAGTTTAATCTAAAAACTTACATGTCTCCGATTTTATTCATTCATCGATCCAATGATAACCAACCAACAATCCTGACTGCATATTTTGCACACCAAACAAAAAGTGGAAACTTACATATTTTGTGTTCGTTCATTAAGTTAACCACAATTTGGACGCAGTGAATTCGTTGACTTTCTGATATGTAAAGTAACAATGGGTTGACCGGGAGAAGATGCATTCTTGATAACATTACGGATTACAGTTGAACAACATCGAAGACAATCAGGTGTACGAGAACTCACTGGTGAACTTAGGGAAACAAACTCTGTTCTTCATGGCTAAGGAGACCAGCCACTGTTATGGCTTTTTTATCGTCACAGCTCTGTATATGCAACAGATGCATTCATGTTTTTCAGTAAAGCTCAAAATGATTACGTTTTGGTGTCAAAGCTTGGTCCAACATAACAAATAATATGTATGCACATGATATATACACTGATGTACACATAGTAAAGTTAATCGGACAGTACCATCACGCCAAAATCAGACCTAATTAGTTCTAAACAAACGGGCTCTGTTTTCCATAGTTTAGCATTTGTTTATCGCTACACAAAACGAATCATTCACATTTGTAGTATTCAGTGTACATTAGAAAATGTTCTTTTACCTGTGTGGTAAGTCGATCGTCTACTTGCGTCATGAAAAGCGGAAGACATCCTGACGCTTTCTAACAATGTAACCCCACAATTACTATTACAGTTGTACAATAATGATATCGCTTAACTGCCTGAAAATACTACACTACATTTCACAGTTGTAATTGCTGCTTGGTCTTTGACTGAACTCAGAGGAAAAACGAGGCCCATAAGCGAATGGAAAAGACCAAAGTTGTTATCTCTGGCCTTACAACAAGAATATAGAGCTGACAAGTTAGCTTCACCTGTGAGTGGATTACGTAACAATTCGGAATAGATTTTAAAACATGTCAAGTCAGCAGTCATTTTAGATCTAATTAGTGTTCGTTAACAATGGAAACCTCCATGTGCAAGTAGTCTCGCGACGTGTTCGGGTAGGTAGATAAGTGGATCGATTGGTGTATAATGATGGTAGTGAGGCGGATGAACACATTTTAAACGCAGTTGAAAACATTTTTCAAAAAAAGGGATTTATCTAGTTAGGGATTCCAACAGCTCGAAAAAGGAGATGCCTGACGATTTTAAGGAGAGCAAACGACTGATATGTAGACTGTTGTACACTGCAGAACGGTGATAATTCACCTTTCTCACTCGGTATAACCAGAAAATGAAGATTGCTTAATTCGTACATTTTACCAGCTAAACATTTATGTAAGTCCATCGACTTTCGGTATCAATCGTTTACATTATCTTCGATGCGTCTTGATAAACAATACGCTGCTAAGTCAGACTAATCATTTTATGGTTTGTATACAGTTCACACGTGATCGCCACTATTATATTCAAGTAAAATTTTCAGAGAATTCCATCAGAAAGAAGCACTAGGCTCAAATTCACCTCTTGTTGGGGTCTATTAAAACTGTAAGGTCCATCCGAATATAGAATGAATAATTTTACTTGTACATTGTGGACGAGCCATTTCGGTCCGATTTATCTTTTGATGACGATTTGCTTGACGGATCGTTAGCATTGGATTTTTCCGGTTTCTGTTAAGTTTGTGAACTAGGGGCTAGTCCCGTATGGATGATGTAACAACAACAAAATGGTTGGTAAATTTCCCACCGGTGTGGGTAAGTAATATTTTGTCATGTCGGGGCTGAGGCAGTGAACTTTTACTTCTATGGGCCATTAAATCTGCAAACCACTACATTCATTATTGCATCTGAAGGCTTGAATTGAAATAACGTCAAGTTAATTATACTTTCTATCTGTGATGAAAGATCTGTGAATGATAAAGTTCCAGAAATGCAACATTGTGATGTACGCTCCATAACGAACCATGACGCGAATCCAGGGCGCAAGGATAACTCTGTTATCGCAGAGTATTACTGCAACTTCCCTGTACATAGGAGCACAACCGTAACGTCCAATCATTTGTACATCGTAGAAACCAGCACGGGGTTGTTTGGCCTAAATCTATCGTGATTTTATTACTAAGCTCGCCTAGGTGGTTCGACATCTTTGTATCCATGAGTTTTGTCGCGATTGTTGACACCTGGAAATGAATGACTGTGTCATGCTTGGTAGTAACCCAGATCCGGTTCTATTTTAGGAATTCTCAGCCTGTTGGTCATACCACAACTCAGTCTTTTGGACGTATGTCGGTCTGTGATCAACATGGACGACAAGCGTTTATATCATGTCTTATTGATGCTTAAGGGAATAATGGAACACTAATACACATTCGCTGGAGTGCGTTCATTATTTCCGTGTGAATAAAACCAATTTTTGTTGGACTCGAGACGATCGGACAGCCTGTGCATTACTCACGATAAACTGTGTCTCATCTGTTGCGCATGCTAATTCAGTCATGCCCACTTTCAGATCAGTGGCGCGGCGATCAACATAGATGATTCAAGAACGCATGATCAGAGTTCTGGTCCAGGAATAGTGACCGAGCCTAGTGTTTCTATTCAAACAGGTCTGGCTGGAACGCTTGTTGGGACGTGACAACTACACTCGGTTGTGTGATGTTAATTTTAATGTCGGACTGGTACTACTTAGTCCTCTCAGACATTTCGATCTAACCCGCTGGTGTCTGATTCATAGATGTGTATAAAGATACACGGAATTCGGTTGACTTCCTTAGGCTTCAGTGATTAATGACAGACCATATGTAATAGCATAGATTAGATGTTTTCAAATATATTGTTGCTTCCGGTTCAGAATTTCAGTTTTGGAGAAAACAACCGCATAGTTTTAAACCAGGGCATTTCCGCTTTATGGGAACGATGCTTTTCATGAGCGGTTGTTGGTTCTGTATTTGATATCGTCGTTTTCATATCTGTGTCTCTCTGTGAGTTGAATATCTATGGTAGGACAATGGAGGAGCATAAACAGAAGCGTTGTCATTTTCTGAAGCGCTGTTCGTAGAAAACATTCTAGCGAGGCCGTAGAAGACAGAAGGTAACAAGTTGGAAGCTCCCTTCACGGACTCGTGCTGACCTCAGAACAACTACACTCCCAACCCCGAAAAGTTCAGAGCAATCAGGTAGTTTTTATTCCCAACTGCTGAAGAGCTCCAGCGAGAGTGAAACTGAAGTCAGCTGCTTCTTTTCCAAACAGGGTTTACTGTAAAGTCTACTTTAGGTTAACAGTTGAAACCAATTGTTTAGGTTGTTCAACACTGTTATATTAAACTATTATTGGACTTATTCTATACAAATGAATATAACTATAAATACTTGAAACGGAAGTTTCTGTCATGCCTGATATATGATGTTTCATGCTAACTGTTCGCGTTATAGCTAGCTGAAGTCAATTTGCATCTGCTGCAATAGGCAAGTGTATGCTTGAAACATAACATATTTCCAAACCCAGCTGCAAATGTTTAAGTTCTAAGATTAACAAGATTCTTGCGAAGCACTACGGAGTAAGATAAACAAGCTGTGGCTTACTAATTAGCTCCAAAGCTGTGTATTGAAATTCTTGTATCGTCGCCATTCCAGCTAAAATGATTTGTAAAGTACGGACAAAAATAAACTGACACATGCTCAAACTGTTAAAGTTATTACAGCAGAAATTGTGGTTAATTTATAATTATTAATAATTAAAAATGGCTCCCGATTCGCTGAGAAAACCCTTGTATTTAAAAAGGTTACCAGTATTTTACCCAACAGCTTATGTATTGTAATATGTATATCAGAAGCAAACAACAGTCATTTGAAGGTAAAGGCGCGGTATGAACATCAGTGTAAAACATTGTTTTGTCTAAACATAAAATATTTCGATAAGTCCATTCACCATAGCATGGTGGTAGTAAGTTCTGTTGTAGTGAGTGCCCTAAAGTAGTCGGAAAGTAGAAAGAGAGCAATAAACAAAGTAATATGACTCAAACACAAAAGATATCCTCACTGTCTCCGTACACACAATTCTCCTTAGATACGAATATGTGGGATGTGCCCATATGGGTGCCACTTGTTTAAAATGACGAGGTTTACTTGGTTATATGCACAGCGTCGGCTTTATCAATAAACAGATTTGACTTCGACAAACTGAGATGAGCCATTCAGGTTTAATGTGATCGGTTTAGATTTGGATTGTGCGAACGGAGCGAATTCTCTCGAGCAGATCAATTGAAACCAATCAGAAATTAACGGATTATAAACAACTAGCCGAAGAGTGACTATTGGATCTGTAAAAAGAAACCTTGTAGTGATTCAAACCTAGGGCACTGCTTTCTGTCTTATGTTAATGCTGCCATTTACCAGGCTATGTGTTAAATTACTTCCTCGCTGAGATATGACCAGGAAGGGTTTATGAACTTGATAAACTCTGGGACAATGCACCCTGAAGTGAGTCGACTATGTTCTACAAGTGGTTTGTATGACACCAGGACAGAGACACTTATGTGTCAAAAGATGACGTTACCTTAGCTCGTTTCGATGATAAAGTTGTAATACAAATTCACATAACCAGAATCGCCCTCTCAGATTTAACAGATCAATATGTGTGAGCACACAGAACCATGTAGCTTGCTTGTCAATCAGCTCAGACCGAGTTACTGCTAAAATCCCGAAGGGGCTTCATGGTTAATTCGGTCGCGTTCGATAGTTCTGACGTCCTAATACGCTCGGATTATCTTGGACAACCCTTCTGCTAGAACAAGCTATCGTGTTGAGGGAGAAAAACCTGTACAGCAATAGAAGCAAGCAGGCTGAAGATTTGCAATCCAACCATAAGGTATAGCACATGGTGCGGTTAGTGTGACCACAAAACTGGTTAGTGCATACAGATCCAATAACAACATATACCCACAGATTACACACACACACACATCACCGTCATCTGTTTATATCCCAGCTTGTACCCTAACAGAAGGTGTCAGTTTTCCTGAATTCGTAGGCTCGTGCTTAATGAATGGCTAATGGAACGGTTAGCTACAGACATCTATCGCCACGTGGAGTAGCAATCTGTCGATGCTTGATGAGTATCGGGAAGTAAAAAATTCGTTATTGAATTTTAAAACATTACATGAAGCCGGAGTTCAGACAGTAGTTGAAAAATGTGTATGAAATTAAACTGAAGGAATGAAACAACAACCGTAATCGCCATATGAAAAACAGCCGACGTTTACATCGGTTAGACAGAACTGCCTAAATTAGACTGATCTTACATCCTGTTAACTGACGCTGTCCACGTCACAAGTAGAATGATGCCTACGTTGATAGTACCAATAGTGAGTAGTATGGAACATATTTTTCACTATGCAGTGAACATTCTGTGAACAGTCTGGGCTTGAGACATAGGATAACCAGCAACAGAATTTGCATACTCCCATGCAGCATGTGCTTCAACAGTAAAGTAGCTAAACGGAGTCAACAGCCTGAAAATTTTCTACAAGTTCTTACTGCTCATCAAGTGACCATACGTGATTTCTGTGCAAATGGACCAGCACAAGATAATATTACTTTCAGTACAGTGAAACGTTGCGCTTTGATCATCCACTGATGAACCACAATGGTCTGACCATTCTCCGTGGGGTTAGAATCCAAACGCACAACTCTCACGTCCGAACTTGATACTTTAACTCTGGTCAGTTTCATTTCATTCAAAGTTTACTCTAGATTCCAGTTAAGCACGAACTTATTCTGTTTGCGGATTTCATCTGGATTGACAAGAGTTAGCGATGAATCCTGAACCGCACCTACCGACACCTAGTAACAATGTGGTGTCCAACAGAGTAAACATTATTTCCTATGCAGTAAGGTTTCCCGATGGCGCTTCAACTGAATAGGTATTGGTTTCAATGAATAAAAACATGTTTAAAAGGCATTGAACAAGTCTAGTAAGTGAATGGTACAACAGGTCTCAGTGGTTTATGTGACCACTTTCACACTTTAGTCAGTTGATACGGTTGAACGGAGTAGCCTTAGCAGAATATGTAACGTACTTGTCATTCTTTGGCCGAACGCAGTTAATTCCTCCGTTTTGTTCACTACAGAAAGGATCAAGGATAAATTGGCTGTAAATTATGCACCTGGAATTACCAATCGTTTAGGTATGAACAACACTAGGATGTCATCTGTTTATTTGAATTGAAAATCTGGATGAGGGAAAACCAATTACTGTCACTTTTTTGCTGCTTCATGTTTCCTACTAATGTTGACCTAAGAAAATAATTTTCGCACAATTTCTTCTGAATGCTTTTATTTTGGAACGATACAAGTTCCATATAAATTCTGTTAAGTACGGTTTCTTCGCTATCCACCGCAGGTAATGACTGATCGGAACCGAAGATCTTGCTCTCGAACTCATGTGATGAGTAGCCATGAATAGCCATGAAACGGGTTCTAACCACACTCACCACCTAATAGCGAAATTGTGGACAATTTTTTGGCTATTCCCATAATTTATTTTTTAACTACTGTCCAATTATCAGTAGTCAGACAACATACCTGTTTTTCCGCACCTGAGTCTCTGCCACCCGACTCACGTAGGACAAACTCCTGTCCGTTTATTGTTTACTTTTATTTCTACAAGACTTTATTACGCAGATGATATGGAAATGTTTCGTACGATCGCCTGAAGTTTCAGTCACATTGAAATACATTTCTAGAGATACGTTTGAAATTGTTCGTCAATGACACTCATAAAAGAATTTGTTCAATATTACCTAAACGTCTTTCACAAATGAAAATAGACTTCACCTCCACATGATCATTCCAACCACCACATTTTGGCAAGAAACATTCAATTAGTGGTCTACTATTGGTTGGGCTGAATGACACTATGGACCTTTGTCATAATTGGGAGTTAAACACCGACCGCGATTTCGTGTGGTAAACGTGTTAACAATTACTCCGACGACATCATATATGGTCTGACTGGATTATCAATGCTGGACGATGAGCCACTTTCACTAGTAAGTGATACTGACACTGCCCGCTTGTTTAGCTAGAAGAGAAAGTTAAAATAATGTTGTTGATAACGCTGATAGTGAAGCTGATGAGGAGAAGAAGAAGTAGAAGAAGGAGGAGGAGGAAGCAAATGAGCATGCTGGTGGTGACAATAAGGATGGTGAATGTGGTGCTGTCAGCGTTCGATTGCTGTTGAGCCATGATATCTCTTTTCTTCATATCTTTCAGATCTGTAGTTCTAGTATTCTAATGGGAGCAGTTATTTAATTTTCTGAAAACTCGTTTCGCATATACTTAAACAGAATGTTTTCAGGTGGCTTCAGCAAAATGTTGAAAGATTTTTCGATCGAAGAGAGGTATCTGATTATTGAAAATAATGTATGGTTGTCATTTGTTGAGATGTTTTGATATATCTTTCCTCGAATTGACTGATTATGATTGTACTCCATGTTGTATATTGAAGGATAATAAGTATCTGTGCTGATTTTATCACGAATAGTTAACAGCCCTCGTACTTTGAAACGCGTTGACCCCACGCGACTACCTTGATTTCCAATTAAATATGTAACACGTTGTTATGAACTTCCATGTTTAGTCATGCCCACCTTTTCCAGAATCCTCACATAACTTTTGCAACTAACTCCTCAAACGTCTTCTTGTAATTCAATGCAAAAAGTAGCATCTACACGTATTGATTAACCAGTATGTTGTATTTGGGAATGTATGTATTTCGTCTAATGTTAATCAATGGGCTAACACCTGCTAGACCTATCGCTCGGTTTACTAGTAACGTCATACACGGCACAGCTAGGTTGCCGACGGCTTTGTTGGATAAAATTATTCCTTCACGTTCGGATCCGCGTGTTCGGTTGATATTTTTCAGGTTCCTTCATAGAATTTAGAGTCAAGCTTAGTGTAACTTACATTTAATCTGAATTTGAAGCGGCATTCTTTCTGCTTTCAAAACTTTGTACGAAATGAATACGAGTCAACAATTCTCAGTTATTTCTGTTCATGGTCGGCAGTCCAATTGGGTGCAAAATGACTAATTCCAGAACACTAGTGAACAACAACCTTCAGCGATAGGTAGTCGACAAAACATGGCTGTAAGGCAAATGCACGTCTGCAAGACATCTTATAAGATGATGGTGAATTGATGTACCAGTTTGGATGCACTGGCTGTCTGAAGTATCTATAGGCATTTCTGTACTGACAGCGTATGAGTGAACAAAAGGCGGACAGACTTGCAAAGCAGGTTGGCAAAACGAAAATTCCAGGGTGGACGGGAGAGGCGCCAAGCAATTGACCTGCAATTGACCAATTGACCTGCAGCATCCGAACGAATACGCCTAACCGACGGTCCACACTCTGAAGTCAAGCAACTGACCTTACAACTGTGTCTAACGAGTATGGAGAGGGACGTCAGAAACGTCTTTCTTCACTGTTCAAGAATACTTGACGAAGTTATTGTCGTCATATACTCATACTGAATTACATCACTGTTCAACGATTTTCTAATAACAGAATAAAAGGCGCACAAAATATGCAAATCGACAAAAGTTACGATGATGCCCCTGGCCGAGGTAAACGGAACACGAATGGCTAATCAGATCGAATGGACAAAGTAGTATGGAGGAGTGGGAGATAAGTCGTCCTTGGACAAACATCCTTTCCAACCAGTTTTATGAGTTGAGAATAACGTGAGGTATAAGGATAATAATTAGAGATTTGTAAAACAACGTCTTTATGTTCTTGATATGTTGCGCCATGAACACACGAGATCATCTTTCTCTTGAAAATAAGTGTGAGATAGTGTATGCAAACCGAAAACGGGTTGAATAGGCTACTATTATGAGCATTATGGGCTACAAACAGTATGGAGTAACTACCCGAATGATAGATCACCAAATTCGGTGATGATGATTATGATGATGAGTTTGAAAATCCACGCACATAATCAAGCCGCCAGAATAAGTGTTCGGAAGTTGGTCGATCATGACCAACTGTATAATCTGCACAGTTTTCTTCGCTGAAGAAATGATTTAACTATGTAGTTTGCAAGCTTTGCAGCTGCTGCGCCGTTACTAACCCTATTTGAACTGTCCACAAACTTGGTGAGGGGTTTTCCTTCATGTGTTGGGACAAAATCTTGGTCGTCCAAAATATATAGTCGAGCACCCTACAGCAGAGTATAAGTTGTACAAACCTCAACTGATTGGGGACAGGAGTTTCTCTCCTGAACACAAAGTAGCCAATGTAACCCAGTAGAAACGGAATACCTTATTGCTGTGACGGATAGATGGAGGCCAACGTTCTCATGAGTAAAGAAACAGCGAAACGATATACCAGCACTGAGTGGGGAATATCTGAATGAGTACGACAGAACTCGAAGGTTCTCACGAACCTCTGATGGAAGGCGTTTGTTGCATATTCCTACGAAGGACCATGGTACGACTACAACACCCCAAGCGAATGAATAATCCCCATCATAGAAACGGAGTATTGATGTTGACAACAGTTATCTATCAGACGCTGAATCAACCAACATTTCCGTGGTTAGCCATTGCTTACTCTGTCAGCTGATCAAGACAATGGTGGAAATATCTACTTGTATTATTCGGCTTCAATCGATCAAAGTATGCCAATAATGCCCACAAATACGTTCAATATAAAAGTGTGTCGAAACGATGCAAAACAAATTGCTGCGTTTTATCATTGATTTGGACAGTCTTATTTCCATCACGAGCTCATGCAATGTCTGGTTCGTACGTCGCGTCAAATGTAGTGTCCACACTGTCCGTGCCACCAACCTCTGTTGAAAATCAGTACGCAAGCATTTTATTCCAACTTACAGATGTGCATTTCAATAGGAAACCGGTTAGGAACAGGTTTAGCTTTATGCACCGTGTCTGACCAATTGGGTCAGCGCACCCGTTGACAATCATTAAGCGACGATTGGTCAAACGACACCAAACATTTACGAGCATTGATAGACTCAGTCAGACAATCTAAACCGCAAAATCACATGCAAGTGTCAACTAGCAACTTTCACAACGTTCTAATCAGACGGTAACACGTTGTGATCAGTTTGATTGTCACGTTCGATGAGTATCATACACAACCGAAAGGATCACTTGAAATTATCGAAGTGACTTACTTTCTATTCTTTGATCCGATGCCATTTGCTCGCCTTTCCTGGATCCCTTCAAAGCTATTTAGTGGCAAAATAGGTTTACACTCATTCAGTTTCGTCTTCAAACATTAACCAACAGAATGAAACTTAGACACTACTTGTATCACCGGGAAAAAAATACAATACATCAGATCATGTTGGTAATAATGTTCCTAAAGCATTTCTCAATCCATTTGTTTTTCTGCATGTACTTGAAACTTTGAGTCAGAAAGTTGCTCACTATATATATTTAATAACTGTGGAATAACAAGAATACGTTTCAGTCAGCAGGCGTTCATTCCATTGGATGCAAGACTGTTATTTCTAAAATCTGATTCATTTGTGAATGAAGCTACTAATCACAAATAGACTACCTGCCAATGTTGGTTCACACCCCACTGGATTGAGCTTATCCAGCGTTAGAACTTACCGCACATAACCATTAAGTTCTCTATGTCTTCTCCAGCCGAATTCTGCTGAGAGCACACAGTATGTTTGCGCATCTGTCAATATGCTTGCTTAACAGCCTTGGTAATCACACGCACAGGTTTCGGACCTGCCGAAGCTCTACAATGTACAAGTGGTCACAAAAAATGTCGGCACAAACAAGACGGACAGTGGACGGTTTTCGTTGACTACTTGTGCCGCCATCAAAATAGAAGCCTTGTAAACCTTCACATTGACATCCTCAGGTCTCTTCCCACCAGGCATCCGAACCGAACAGTGTCTTTCCATGTTGTTTCTACTCACCAAAGTTACTGTATCTGGCTTCCGGTTGATTGACATTCCATCGGTACACATACTTATTGTTGGTTAACCTGTGCAGAGTGTGTTACGGTGTTCAGGTTGGAACACGGTTGGTAAATAGGTGACTGCTCTTCATTGGTAGACTGGCAGGATTACTGGTATTGCTTTTGTTCGTTCTGGCAAACGTTATACAACAGGGCTCTCTATATTGTATTCCATGTATTTCTTTCACGTCGCACCAATACTGGGATATTTTCGAAAACCTAACTGCATGATTGGCTACACTTCAGAGGGAAATATTAGGTTGGCAAATATTTCATAGTTCATTGCACTTTCATGTTGTGAAACCCATCAGTTAGTACTGCTACTACCAGTAATAAACGCTAAAATGTTTCAATTTTTCTCGGCGATCAATTTAAAATTACTCAATTTTCAACTGTTGGTCCGTGTAACCACGAAGTGCAAACTAGCCACAACGTCTACTTGGTGTGAATAGATCTCTGTGAGACCAATTCAAATGATATTTCAACATCCACATGCGCTGCAAGTAACACATTGATTGTCGTTAACTCGTGTTCTCCTAATTTCAACCCGAATAGGTCTTAATATGACACAGAACGTTCCTATTCGAAAAACGTAATGCGAAAAATTGATTGAACTTACGCTTAGTAGTTAGTTCACTTCAGACCGTTATGTTTGAGCTGGTCAGCGAACCACCAAAACCTATTTTGGTTTACAGTAAGGTAGTTGCATGCTTTTATTTAGGTAGCTTAAACCGGAGTCAACTCAAGCATGCGCTGTGAACTATTGTGAATCAGTGAGCAATCGATGTCTAGTTATGATAACATGGCCAGGTGTGAAGTTATACCTTATGCATATCTCTTTAGGAGTTATACCATTTGGGAATATTTAACTATCCCATTCCTTACAAACGTCATAAAGCAATAATTAACATTGCAATCTGAAGTTTTCAAGCTTCAGTCTATATAAAATACCTGAATTTTTCTTCAGTGACTTCACATGCTTCAGTCCTTGCAAATTCACTGTAAAAGGAAAGATTCAGTAGATGAAAATGCTATCATTCAGAAAAGTGTAGACTCGTTAGTCTTGTGCAGTATCTCCTTCTTAATGCAAGTCCGCCTAGTAGAGACCATAGTTAGCGTAGACAGTTATTTTTAGATTTAAATGATTTTAGAAAGTGCGCAAATTGTCAGTCAATAGTCAAACGTTTCGTTTCAGCCAAAATTTCATAAACTGAGATGGACGCAAAGTCCATCCATACAAGTTTCCTCCAACTGGCGTTTCCCGAATAAAAGCGGAGAACTGTAACAACTGGTCTCCTATGTGGATCATTATAGCTCTTTGCGCATGTTTTAACTCTAAACCTACGACAAAAATCAAAGAAATATAACGTTGAGGGCGAAGATATTAGGCGTGCATATTGTCATCTGTAGTTGACAGACAAGCAAAGACGACCGTGCTTAGGTTATATCACACTGCAGGTAACACAACGGCCTGTAGTTGTAAAACTGTAGACAAGGCCAACCCAAAGCGCCCGAGCTCAATGGTCCCTCTTTGAACAGTTCAACGTAGATTTACATCGACAGTTTATTGGAAATAATGTGGATCTCATATTTTGCGAAAAAATGAACACGAATGTTTTTTAACGTAGAGTTAAGCTAAGTTAATCACCATAACTCATCTGTTTTTACAGAAAACCCTAGAATGTCACATCACAACAAAATGTTTCTTTTCCTAACATTACAATAGTTTTACTCGAACTTTTTTATTAATGGTTATTACAAGTCTCTTACGTCTTGTGATTGAGTTGTTTACAGTACTAATTATCGTGAAAGAATAACGATAGTGTACAACAATTTTTCAGCAATTGAAGTTGGTCGTATGACTCGGTGTTTGTTTAGAAGATTGGAAGAACATTATCTGGCATGTAGTAGGATAGGTGAAAGAAAACCAATCATAAATGCCATTGTCGATCATCTGGGCGACAACAATCATCGGTTCAAGATAAGTGAGTCGTTCATTGTTATTTACAGAGTTCCACCATATTGACCAAAATTTGCTCGCCAGCAAAGAATAGCCACTGTCGAGACTATTGAGATTCAATTGTTGGACCCAACCGTGTATGGGCAGAAAGAGTGCGTCTAATCGCTTCAACTGTTTTGACCGCTGGCCGACTCAATTGATCAGCAATTAATCAACTAATGCTCAATTTGCTTCCAGAAACACAGAAGTGAGATAGTGTAAGTTTGGATCAACACCAGGTTTTGTGTGTGATCATCTTCGTTTTAGTGATTCACGATTGTAACAGCTTAATGAGTTTTTATGGAAAACATACGTTTGCCTCACTTCGTGTTTCATAACTAAGTGGAAATTTTTTAACTAAATAAATCCAGTAAAACTAGAAATATGCGGTTCGTAATTAGCTTGCGAGATTTAACTATATGAACCACGTTCAATTCATGACAATCTGAAGCACCACTTGTCAGGAGTTACGGTGGAACTAAAATGTGGTCCGTCGAAGATTAGACAAACCAACTGCATGAACTTAATATTCTTTACTTGTTTTCACATGAATTTTCGAGGCTACTTCGACAACCTTCACTCATGCTGTTCCGGTGCTGGGGGAGTCCAGCGATTAACCAACATGATCATATACTTTGTTAGAGATAGCATACAAGCAGTTCGTTTTGTCTATACAGTCTTATAAAATTCAGCAACCAGTGAACAACGTTGAGACGACTGCCGTAATTTGTGGCTGACAGCATCGTTTATATCCTCAATGTAAGGTTTCCTCTTGGTTTTGATACACATTAGAAACAATTGTACTCATTTGGGGCTGTTAATTATGGATTAGCTGTTATTTTGTCAAACTGCTACACTTTCGACCTTGCTAAAGTCACAAAATCTACGTTCACATTCTACGTGAGAAAAAAAAATGTTACTATCTATCATTTTTGAGTTACTCGCAATGTGTAAACTGAGTGAAAGAGGAAAAAGTCACAAAACACGAGAATCGGCCTTAGAATCAAATTAACAGACTGACTGAACTCATCAAGTTCAACAAAACATCTCGGCTTGTCTGTTTACATCGGCTCAGGAGTGGTAAGATACATGGTTGTTAATAGTTCGAATGTAAAGCACGACGGTTTTCGGTTCCACTGTCTGTCTTTCTCTCAGCAGTATAAAAGTCCGAACGGAAGCGAATTGGGCATTATGCCGTGGACAATATTGTCATGAAGCTACTGTGAGATTTTTAACTCCATCATTTGGATCGTAACTAATGTAAGCCTTTGCTGCGCCGTAGCCAGATAACCTAACGTTGGGATATAATTAGTGGTAATAACTAGTTGTGATTGCAAGAATAGGGACTGTTTGAAACTAAGCCAAATTCCATTGTTTTGGTCAATCGGATCACTTGTTATCTATGTTCAAAAGAAATTTACTTTACGGGTTTATTTGTTGTAGAAGGCTCCCTTTAATTATCAGATTATTCATAAGCCAATCAGCGAAATGGCACAAATGAAGTGGTTAACTAACTACTAGTATATGAAAAATGTTTGTTTTCGTGAGCACTTATCACGAACAAGAGAAAGCCTATTGCAACTAATACCCGCACTTACTTGCAAAATGTGAGTCCAGTGCCAGTAGATGCGTTTTTATTATCAATCGTTTAACGTTTCCAGCTGAGATGATGAAAGATTTGGATAAGCGGAATATGAAATTTGAATAATCGATATGAAATTGTAGCTTGCGTTCAAAAAGCGATTGAGATATATAAATGTCATTCATGATAGCAAACGCTCAAAGTGCATTGAACATTAAGCTCACCACTTCAGACCCCAAATATATCCACTTTAGTTTGCAAATAATTTGCTAGATTAAATAGTCACACAATACGCCCAAAACGGTTTTATCGGTTTGCAACCATGGCAGCACAGAATTGCATCAGTTGCGAAAACTCATAATAAGAATTTAATCTTCCATCGAAATAGAAGCCGTTTTCAACACTCCAAATTTACTCGAATTTGCCCTTCATCCGACTAGTGTTTAACTTCCTCATGCCCGTTTACTGAATCTCATATTCATACCGCTTCAGGCCTCATAAAGTGGTGTGGGACGAATGTGGTTGTAGACTATGAGGTTTTGAGGAAACACAGAAAAAAACATCATTGTTTCGAAATTCCTCTTCGTCGTCAATGTCTAGTACATTTCACTGGTCAGATTGATCGTGTCCAACAAATGAACGGGAAAAAGAGTTGAACCCCAACGTGACCCAAACACTTTCGATAAGAAAAACAACCTGTTGGATGAACGTTCACGCCGACAACACAACAGCAAATTATACAGAGTCAAAGAATTGACAAATCCGTCCATTACAAAGATTGGGATGATCCTAAGGAAGCGAAAATTGTAAGTGAACATCGAGAACAGCAATGCAATGATATTAAGTTGTTTCAGCTATCCTGGAAGAGCTTAACTCGATTAACCAAACTGGCACTCAAAACTTATTTACCTGACATCTGTTGCCCGTCTCTGGTTGTGGTGGTAAACAATTGTTTCATTTGGTCATAGTGTTCTTCCGTCTTCCGAATAAGTTCTGCAACAGCACGGAGGGTAGTTTAGCTTGCATAAAAAACTTAGATCATTTGGATATTCAAGTTGTGTCACGCTTTAAACATTGCGTTCACACCTAACTTCGATTCCGACCCAGAAGCGGATTGCTACAATTTATCACACACTGTAAAAATGTCGGCTTACATTTAAATCAACAAACCGAACCTGAACTGATCGTGCTGTTTCACTTGTACATCTTAACATCATTGTAATGATGAAGTGTGTTTACGTATGTTCCCTTGATTCAAATGTCATGAAACCTGCAGGGTGAACGTACATATTGTGGGTTCAAATTAAGGTTTCTGAATCCCATTAGCGTCTTGTTAAATGATAGTGTAGCACGCTAAAATCAGGTTGGGGACACACATTCAGCGACGCAGATGTAAAAAGTAATACTGTGTTCCCATTTGTGTAAATGCTGATAAGGTGCGGTCTGGACAGTATTTGCCTTTCCGTTCTCTCTACAGCACCTCCACATGTGTAGTTATATCTCACAGTCCTCGTCCACTGGCATAACCAAGTGTCCAGTGACATAATTTGGCGGGCGTTCTGTCTCTGTAAGTCTCGGTTAACAATCAGTCTCGTAGAAGTAAAAAATCCTGATCCCAACTTATCAAATGGTTGAACTGCTAGAGAGCTTGATAATCCGCAAACCCTGGGTTTATCAGAGGCCCTCACACGATCATACTGTGTTTAGTGACAACAAGATAACTGAATACATACGACCGAACGTTTTAGCGATTAACGCCTACTCGTTTGGCTACCCTTGTTTCAGCTCATGAAGTGAAGCTCAAAACAAGATGTATGATCTAGCTTTTGAAACAGAAATTTGTGTTTTGTTGAATTCACCACAGTACGGTAGTGTATCGATGACAGGTTGAAGCTATTCATCTAGAAATGGTCTCTAGCATTTGCCTCTAGATCAGAGCAAAATATGTTCCAGCCAAGGTCATATCAACTAATTGTGCGTCGACTATTCCCAATAATCAGTAATCTTCTTCCACATTATCGCTTCATTATTATTGATTCGACTGGACTAATTTTAATCAGTACTCCTACGTAATTGCCAGGATTGGTTGGAAACAAAGGAGTCTGTACGAATGGATGAATAGGTGAAACCCTCACCACCGACTGACATCAACCGGAATTGTATCAGTTGCGATCAAGTTTGCGTACGAAACATGAAGTTATTGTCGACTGCATATAAAATGCTCTCATTATGTCAAAACCTAACTGTATATTCATTTCAACCCTCTTTCAACATCCTTGAGTATTCAGCAGGTTTTACATAACTTATCTACGAACAGCATGTTGGCTCGCTTTAAGTGACAAGCGGATCCAAATAAGTCATAATAACGGTTGAACTGAAAAGTGTTGCAAAAATAAAAACACTCAGTTCTTACGTTTAGGACACGTGAAGAGGAAGTTCATGATCAGCCGATCCGTTTCAACATCTCCAGTTTGCTCTAAAACACAGGTACATTATTAAGGTAACATCACGCAGTTTAATACGTTTTCACCGGCGACATTTTCTTAGAAGTGATTGACATACATGTGAATGAGAAATCTGAAACATCGAGTTTCATCTATCCAGTTCACCGAAATGGTATGAAAATATACGCGATAACGTACAAGCCTGTCATTCCGTTTTACGAGCATAGGGCATGTAGACAAAACGACAGACCGAACGACCGTCACATGAATATATATTATGATATTGATTGAATCGTCGCTTGTTGCCAACAGACAACCGGCTTTTGATGTCTGGTTAACACAACTTTGAGGTTGAGACTGTTTAGTATAGCCATAAGGAAGCAACGGGTCTGTTGACTTGATTGTTGACTAAACCTGTGTTCGCGATTGAAGACGTCGGATTTCTGTTCAAATGTTGATATATTGCTCAGTGCTCTGTCCGTGCCTGAACTGGTTACACTGGGATGTGCTCCGCTTTTCCCTATACCATGTTTCAAAACGTTTCATCAATCTATGCATCACCGTAACTGCAAGTGAACGAACAAGCGACACGTTCGTTCGGTTCATTGTTCTATCGTCATAATTTAAACCCATATAACTGAATATTCTGTTTAGTCGCCCAAAGAAAATGAACAAAATTATTGCGTTAGCACTCCTGAATCGTAAACGGAACGGATACGAGAAAACATATTGTGTGTTGTGTTGATGTTCACGGTTAAGTAATTCCTTGATTAAACCAAAACGTGTTGGAAAAAAAGATTTATCAGTTTCACAACGTTTCCACAGGAACACCAAGATATGATCTGGCCAAATTTGTGTCTCGTTTCCTTAAACCTCTTGAAAAGTGTACAGACCGCTCTATTCAGAATTCCACACAACTGGAAACCAAGTTAAAGGAACATATCTTAAGCCCGGATGATTGGCTAGTCAGCTCTGACATTGATTCTTTGTTCACCAACATAGCAGTGAGGAAGGTCTGGAGATGATTAGCCAGCCTCTTGAAGCAGATGACAGTTTAGATGAACGAACAAGTTTATCAGTTAATGAAGTTAATGAAGCTGTGGAGTATTGCTTACGGTCTACCTTCTTTTCGTTCAAGGAGGGCCTCTATCAGCAAACAGACGAAGTAACAATGGGTTTACCCAACCCTCTCACAGCTGCCAAATTTTTCATGCAAGATTTGGAGGAAAAGTTATTGTCCAGCTTTCCTGACCCAATTATAACTTGGTGGAGGTATGTGGTGATACGTTGGTGGTAATGCATGCAGAAAGTATTGAGAAATTCATGGAACACTTGAATTTCTCTCATCCGCATATCAAATTTAAGATAGAGTGCGAATCAGTTGACCATGAACTGAGTTTTCTAGACTGTAGAATAAGCGAGAGAGCCGACGGTAACCTGGACACAAACGTGCACAGAAAAGTCACCCATCCGAATGGGTTCCTCCCCTTTCAGCTCAGAACACCTCATGCCCATCAAAAAAGCATTTGCATCCAGCTTGTTTTCCAGAGCCCTGTTATTAACTATTTTCGAGGAGGAACAATCGAAAGAATATATGACTGTCGAATCGACAATGAAAGCTATTGGTTACTGCGACAACGTTTCAAGTCCAACTCGGGAGTTATCTTGAAACGAGATCAACGAGCCTTGGGACTGGTTGTCAACTATCGTTATTCCGTACAAAAGGAATATATCAGAGGACCTTAGACGGGTTCTTAATCAGTACATTATCAGAGTGGCATTTCAGACCACCAACATTTTAAGGAATAAATTGGTTCACATGAAGAACAAACGGACAGTTCTAGAGAAACCAGATTGTGTTTATCAAATTAAGTGTAAGGATTGTCAAGCTTCATACAGTGAACAGACCACAAGAGAGCTGAAATTACGCAACAAACAACACGTCAGATGTAGTAAGAAACCTCCTACTGACCCTCAGCAACTCTGGAAATTATAACACATTTCAACCATTGCAGCACACACAGTTGTAATACGGTCTCCTAATTGTGAACGAGACCTTTAACCAACAATCTCACTCATCAGTGATTCGTCGTTTGATTGATTTAACCCGTTTGTTCGAAATTTCGTACCTTATAATGCTACTGGCTCAATGTATATAGTTCTGTAGATAGTTCTACTGGTCTAGTGAAAAATGATCAAGAACAAATTTGTTACCTTTATCTTCTGTAACTCAATGGGATTTTTCGCAAGTTTGTCGCATTTACAATGGACGGGTAATTAAGAATTAATAGTTATGTACATTTCATCTGTAGAAACTTTCACTACTGAAAATGAGTCGGAGTTATCCTGCAACACCTTCTCAGGAGTGGCCGAAAAATAATCCTGTTGCACCTAACTACAGATGATCAGATTGTCTGTATATTCACTACTACATTGGTATCTCACGCTCAAAATCTAAACTTGTTTTCTGATGGGGCCCTAGGAATTAGTTGCCCACGGTTAAACAAAAAACGCTATCCCGACCAAACTGCATCAGCCAACCATCGAACCCAACTGTTTGTTTAAATTGTTAGTCTCTCAACATTGATCACATCTGCTGGATGTTTCGCATCCACACACATTCGGTTGCCCCCTAATGATGGAGCATACCGTAAACTAGTGGCCACTGAAGTTTGAACAGTAACTAAGTTTTGTAAACCACTCAGGCCTCAAAAAATCAATTCTGTTGAATTTGATGTTTACTCCTCCATGACAGTACTAAAATCATTTCGGAATTAAGCCATAAATCAACCCAATTTAGATAAGTCGTTAATCGGAAATAACGGTAACAGATTCCCAGAAAAACTAAACATCAACCCAAAAAGGTACAGTGTTTTCCTGTCAAGTGATTTTAACTATACAACAAAAAAACAAAGGCCGCAAACGTCCTTCAGTTATTTGTCATAGTTTAACTGTGGAAAACGGAACTTTCGGACCTTTCGCCAACCAGTACGAAGTTCAGTAGAGAGATTGTCTGCGTTGTACTTTTGATAGTAAACCACAACCACATTATAAGATACATTAACCAAAACTGGACGTCACTGGAACCATTAAAGTTGGGAGATCGACTGAAGAAAGAACGTTTTTGCACACATTTTTAATTGGACTATACTAGCACTAGTGGTGTGAGATTGCACGCAATGAGCAAACAGCTTCAGTGAGTCAACTGTAAGTACACCACTATTGTACGACATTGATGCTTTGTGTCCACTTGTTATTCGTTTTTCCTGTTGTTTTCATGAATTGTTTCAGCCAAAGCGTAAGCATCACCTTTCAGCTATATTTACTGCAAGACATCCAAATGGTGAAGTGAATGAGTTTGTTCCTGGATTAACTGTAATGTTTCCACTCGATGGGTTGTGTTAATGTGAACACAGGTCGACTGCACGAGAGTTCGATCAGATTGGCTTACATTGGTTAGCTCCGTCATATATGGTATCGCTCACTAAGTACTCGACCATGACACTAATCTGTATCATAACTGATATGCTAGCACGTTATGGTTGTTGGCAAGTGTTGTACAAAGGTTTTAATTTGAGAATCTCTGCTGTTGATTTGTCAGTTCCCATTAATTCCCACAGACTTGTCGGCCCAACTGATCTAACCGTTAAGGTCTTGTTTTTTTCTCAACCGTAGCCGCCATACGATTGAGACGCTTTATAATTTACGTCTTTGGGTTGCAGTTATTTATGGATGAACTGCCAGAGTCAGTGCTATATTCACCGCATAAAACGCTTATCAGTTATTCACTATTGACCGACAATGTACACGTAGTGGTATGAAAACTCTTCTGAGATATTCCTCAACTTATAGTGTGTAGTTGTACTGCGAACAGACCAGGTAACTTACTGTTTATTTCCCGAAGCCCAACCAAACTGTTGAAATCTGTAAAGAAGAAAATCACATTTGCCAACTTGCACTAACGTTAAATTTCAAAATTATAAAAAGGAAACTTAGAAACTTGAGCAGGAAATTCACTCACACATATGTTCTTCATTAATATTGAATGGTCTATAAATGCACATCCAGTTTGATAATTTATCTCCTTTGACGTATGGCCTTGTCTCTGATCAACCTGTGCTTTATATCACCGTTGTAACAAACGGATGGCAGCATTGTGGTCAACCATCATTTGCGAAACAGTCCTAATGCTCCCGCTGACGTGATAAGGCAGAACCTTGAACTGTGATAGTGAAATTGATTCAATGTAATACGTAACAAGCCAAACATACACAAATTGAGACAAATCGAACAAAAGACGTGGATCTATCACTAAAGTCTGAAAGAAACAAGAACGCACGCAACGCTAAGTTGAAATCAAATGTTTGCTTGCATAGAGGATTGTGCCTAAATTTAGATGCATGAACGTCTGTCCTCAATAATTCGTAGTATACGGAAGGACGAAAAACACAGCTTCCATTGAATGACACCAGCTATTTCGCCGTCTAACTAGTGGGTGCGATATTTTCTCAATAGCGTCAACTTGTTTCGTGTATTTTTCACCTTAGAAGGGCAAACGTATCAATCGATCACTGTTATATTCAACTGGATCGTTCATTTCAGTTGTTTTCTGTTTTCAACGTCTATTTTCAATTATATACACAATCTATACAGACGACCGCACATTATCATATTACATGCGATTCGTGCTGAAATGAATACCGTCAATCAGCAACCATGTTCGAAATCTTTATCCTGACATGTGAACTCTTCGAATATAGGAAGGGTGTATAGTCTACGCATAGATTATGAGGTCTTCAACTGACCAATTGCTTCAACCTTGAGAGATTATTTGTTTTTAACCGAGGATACGTACACTGTCAACCCTCCAAAGGGGAAGTGAAAAATCGTCAAGCATAAAATGAGAGAAAAATATTTTTACACGCAGTTTTCTTCAGGAAAGGCTGAACATTGTTACCATCATTCCACAGATCTATTCCGTCAACACAGGTTAATGATGATGAGCACTCAGAGCGTTTGATTAGTAGTGCATGGTTGGATGCCAGTCACACTTAAAGGAAGATCTCGAACCCTGAAAGGTTGCTTGACCGGTCTGCTTCCAAAACAATACACTAGACTGGAGTTTGCTCATCGAGTGAGGAAAATGGTTAACCCAACTCTGGGCCCAGACTAGAACTACAACTCCGGACGGCTGACTTTTGAAGTGAGTTCACCGTTACTTTGCTGACTTGAACACAGACGTGCCCAAGTTATCGTATCCAAGTTGTTAATCACAACAGCTTATGGATGATGCCTATTGGCAGTCAAACGTTTGCTTAGCTAAACCTTCAATGAAGTCAAATACGTTTGCTAATGAATCTCAATCGCCGGGGCAAAAACAGAGTGGGGAAAATTGATAAACATTTTCTCCTTAGACGATTTGGCAAATTCAGCATCGGTTACAAGCAATTATGGAGTGTCATATTTCATCGAAGCCTGTTTATATACACTTACACTTAAGCATTCAGGGATGTATTCATAGGTACTACAAACTCTGGTTGTCGTTGTTCCTTAAATAAGCTTATGAGATTACAGATTACGACTTAGTTACGAACGTACACAGAATCTAACAAATAAACCTACAGTACAACAGTAGCTTATGAAACAAAGTCAACAATTTTACACAATTGGACTTGTCATCGACTGCGATGAGTCGCCAAACTTTGCTTGGCAAGGTTGTAACAATAATTTATCCTGCGGAAACTTTAACATTTGGCTGTCTCGAGATCTTTGTTAATCATCATTAACCACAGTGAATGATTCACGTTGTGGTCAACTTTCTGCCGGAGTCTGAAGTTACTAATACAGCTAACGCTGATTGTGTTCGGTTGAATATCCTTTACATCGGATGCTTGTGTGATGAATTCACGTGCAAACGCCGACCTACTCAGCGTAATGTCGTGATGTCACCACTCAACAGACTAGAAAATCTAGTCAACTTATTCAACAGAAAAGACTGTCTAAAAGTAAGAGCTGTAATTCATTATGAGTGATATTTGGCTTGTAACTTAATCGAGGTTAGAATAGAATACGCAGGGAAACTCCTCTATTCAAACAACGAGTAATAACACTTTCCGTTAATAAGACTGTCATCAATTTGTAAGTACATTATGCTTGGACGGATAACTTTTAAACGTAATCATAGAATTTTTCAAGCTGGAGAAACAATCTACGGATGGTTGCTTCTGAAAGTGTGCTTCCAAGCTCTTACCTTGACTCAGTTGCTCAATTTGTACAGCATATTCAACACAAAGATTTACGAGGGCGTTGTCACGAATCGGGGTGAAACCTTGTTTTTACGAATAGGCTTTATAAAATAATCAATGTCTCACTAGCCGACCAACGAAGGCAAGAAAGAAATTTATCACAGATCAGTAGTAGGGGATTTTGATTTTCATATAGTTTGAACATCACCCATGATTGATCGCAGCTGTCGCATTCTCATAGATTTTCTACTCGGCTCCTTTCGAAAAAAAACACAAGACTCGAGTTTTGCTCCCATTAGAACTCGCCAGTAGTGGATGCCCTCGCCACTAGAACCACGGACATGCTGTTCATGAGGTAACCGTGTTTACCACCGCACATTAGGCACGACCGAATTATCATATGCGGCCATTCAACCACTTTCGCTTGTGAGTAATGTTCAGATTGCCCAATCGCCTCGAGAGGAGACACAGTTACTGTCTGTTAACTCCAATCGATGACCCCTCGACTAGGACTGCTCTCCAAGTTGAAATCACAGAAATCGTTGACTTGATTACTGGTGAGTGGTACGGGAATTTGACTTTCGAGTGGTGCCGATTGGGGAGTCTAAGAGAATTTGATAGTTGCGATCAATTGTGGGTGATGTTCCATTCGCATAAGACATTAATCATTAGATCAGCCAATGATATTTTTCGACGAGTAGTTAAACCAAACCGTTGTGAATTGTCCAACTTACATTTGACCATTATCCAGATAACACGTTCTCCCAACTTCTTTTCGTTCACCATGTATTGATCTTTGAAGTAGAATAGTTAGCAAGTTGAGTACATATGAATCCCTGTTTTTATTGGATATTCACAAAAAGATTGGCAACTGCTCAATGGGGAGGTCTGATTTTCATACAGTGATCACTAGATTACATTTGTTGTCCAATCTAAGACCACATTCATCTCGGTCTATTTACTTGGGGAAAATGTGTAATACAACATTTTAACAAACATTTGTGTCCCATGGTTTGCACAAGTTATAATGTATGTACTTGACAGTAAAATTATGCCACCAAATATAAAATGTCAATATATGAATCCGCGCAGATTGAAGGAGGCTTTCGGATAATGACAGTTTTCAGCGGTAAGTATTGTGTCTTCGTATTTCGTTAGGTTTGGCTATGTTTCAAAGTCAGGGGTTTCTGATTGGTCAACTAACCGGTCAAAAGAAGCCATGTTTAAAACGTTGATAACAAGCTGAACAGTGAATGAGAGAACGTTTTACCCGTTAACTACCGGAATATGAATGCAGTTGAGCTTGTCCAGCTGTCTAATTATGTTTTCTGTAACACCAGAGGCTCTACAGTTAATCAGGTACACTTATTATCAGCTGATCTAATCCAAATGCATCGGCATGCCAGTAAACTCGACAGTCTTCTCTCAGTGCTGAGTACTCATCTTGGCGACTTGAGATATTTGCCTAAGTGAAACGAAAATCGTAGATAAACTATTCAGTAAACCTAACCATTTCTTCTCTGTGCAGACAGAATTGATAAGATGACTATTTGTATGGGGATCGTCTTGTATAGACTGATATTATTATCTCCTTACTGGTGACAAGCTTCATTGAAGCTTTCTTGGACTTAGTTATTGATCTCCCGGGAGTACCTTCTGGACAAAGGATTTTCCCAGGGGTTTTTCCACAAACATATCTTGTAAATTTAGACGAGAGTAATTTGTAAGCATTCATTTATCGTCTATGAACATTTGGCTTGCAAACATCTATGTTGAAAGCCCACTTTATAATGGGAAGACTCCAGGATTTGTTAACAAGCTGATAAGTAGGTCAGCAATAATGAGTTCGTAACATCGCGCATGTTCTGTTAACATTATCGAGACACATAGTGACCTTAATATTCTGAGGCACACGCAAGTTAACCTAAAAGTACAATTGTGGAAGGAAACCTAAGTGCATCAAAATTATTATGTACGCAACCTAGTTACCGCCACGTCCTTCCAACGGTCACGTCGGAGGTGCAAGAATGAATGATGTATTCTGATGTTAAAACAATCTTGTCACTTCAAGTCAAAACTAATTTGGTTGCTGCTGCCAAGTTCTCACTTACCTTTAGACATGTTATAGATGAATTTGACTGCATTATTCACTGTCTCCCTCATTTCGTTCAGTTCATTTACGTCAGCGTAAGTTTGTAAAGCTTCCGAAAGAAAAACAATAATTCAAGTAGTTACCCATATTTCTGTGCCGATGGTAATTAGGTTTGCCAACATTAAACCCACTCATTTCTACTAGCAATTACCATAAAGCAGTTGAGGCAATCGTTGCCTTGACAGGAATGAAAATTAACCTTCAACATCCCACTTTCTGATATGTCTTAAATGTCTGTGTAACCTATAGAATTCATTGCGTTTGGAAAGGTGAAAAAACAACTACCAAACGCTTTTGTTAACAGACGCTAGTCACCTTTGTCCAACGCACTTGTGGAATTCAGACTATCCTGTGTAGAAAAATCAATGTCTACAATTCTGCCAAGTGAGTACGACTGATCGCACTTTTAGCTGATAGACAAACCAAATACGGCCCTGTCTAAGTCTGTGATGTCGTTGAAGCATGAAAATTTTCCCAGGTGACAAATGTTTTTGTGCTGGACTACACCATTGGCATCGTTGCAATTTTCATCCAAAAGTTTGCAACATTAGTTCAAGTTTGGCAGATGTTTATGTCTGCGCTCGACCTGTGACGAGAACATGCAGAAAGTAGTGAATAGTTTCGTCTGCCAGATGAATAAATGAGTGAAGTCATCAGCAGTTGCAGTCCAGGGACCAGAGCGGTGATTGTTACCATGTGCTATATGTGATGCAGGCAAGTCTTCAGCTCCTTCACAAGAGGGCGGATTCTCTCTGCATACATGCCCTCTCTTTTGTCATATGATCACAAGACCTGGCTGACGTCAGCATCTCCGACTTTCACTGTTTGCACGTGATTGCTCGCATGTGGCAGAATCACAATGAGGGCCGTTGGGCTACCAGACAATGGCTGTTAACAGAGAGCCGTCTGACAATCTCCATACTTGGTCTCTCATTATCGACTAAATTGGCTTGAAAGTGTTCTCGTATGCCACCGCTTATTTACTGAACCTGAGGTCGACTGGAAATGACAGTGTGACAGCCATTTGACGTGTTATTAATAACCTATGAAACACGTATCATCGTGGAATACGCTTTTGAATTCACACATCTCCACGGTTGGGGTCAATTGATCTGGACCACTTATGACTGAAAACACTGTCAATAGTGACCCAAAGCCGTAATTAACGTAGTACGTGTGACAAGGTTGCGTATGCTAGCTAATTCATTTCAAATTGATCCATCGTATATGACACTACCTCTAATACTTAGCATGGGTTTACGCTGCACGGACATGTTTATTGAAACAGACACACCTGCAATCAATATTGAATACCACGTAGAATTTCAGAACACATCAAGCTCTCGGTGATCCATCTTCCAAGTGAATAATTACAGTCGTAATCCTAGGCGAATTGAATGCAAATTGACTGTTAGTGCTGGATCCTGTTCACAACTTATGCTTGTCCAGTGTCTTATTCAGCTATAAAACAGAACAGGTTAGGAGGGGCTACTTTTTACAGTTTAAACATGAAAGTGTGTGTCCATAAGGAGTTTACTTAAAAGTGATTTCAGTTTGGTTGTTTCATATTTACGTCCACACCAGCTAAATCCATGGTCTCATCAAGTAATCTTGTTAGCCACTGCACCAATAAACTAAGATTGGGCGCCAATGACCAACCATACTTAAACGCATATGATCATCGGCTTGAGTGCCGTTCTTAAGTAACCCAAGCTTACACGGTCATGACGACCATGCACACTACTGAAAATCTCCAACAAGAACTAACGTCGGGCCCACTGAATTTTTCTGGAAGAAATTGACTGAAAAGTACAACTAACTGAGCTTTTGTCAATCACCGTTAACTGTTCCCACGAGTGACACTTCAGATAACTTTGCCTATGTGGTGGACTGAAATGAGTCTTCTCATTGAAAAGTTTACATTGTTACAAGGTCACCCGACCTTGCAGCTGAAGTGGGTGTATTTGGTTCTGGTATCTGTTATGCAAACTTGCCCCCTTGACCTTGATGACATTTAGTTGCAGACTCGAGCCTAGGGCCTACATAAGAGGTATAAACGCTGGGACGGTTGAATATGATAGAGTGGTGCAAGCAATTCTAACAAATTGCTGAAATTTTACGCCTGACATTTACCAAGTACATCGTATAGAATGGCGGAGAGAAATCAAATTAAAAATGTTGCTTACTTGTATCGTTCTGTTGAGATTTCGTCACAGCTAAAAAGCACCAGAACAATACAGTTGTTGAATACAACATATTGGAAGTAAACGAGATTTTGATCACAATCTCGAGCAGTTAAGCATTTTATAATATTGGAAGGTTGGCAAATGACCAATTGGCTACTAGCCGGTTAATTGACTAGCTACGTTGCATATTTGGACCCCATTGGTTGAAAAACTGACTAAAGGATTACTTAATCAAAAATTTACATGATATGGTCCTATTTACTGTGCAGTTTTCACGCCTGTTTCTTTTAGAAATACATGGTTCTTAGGTGCATCTGTCTCAGTTCACCTGACTTATAACATTAGAAACGCGGGCTTAACTGAAACAATTTGCCCGACCCAACTTTCTTAAAGGAATCAACATCTTCATCAGCATAGACAGAAATACATCAGTTGGTCCCACTGATGCTTAACTATCACACAATCACGAAGAAGAAAAACTGAGAAAGAAACTTATATAGGAGGAGAGAAGAAAAAGGGAGAGGTGGCGAAGGGGACCTAACTATTACAAATAGCTACGTTTATATTCAAACACACAACATCAAGGCGCCACTTTTGACTGACGCATTGGTTTAACCAAGGAAATGACATGGGATGTTCATATTGTCAGTGGCTTTATTAACGATAACGGAGTAAACGATTAAATGTGAACAAAGAACTTCAAACGTACTCCTCCATATTCCGTCAGACAGCGGATCGCATTGATTCCCCTGACCGGTTAAGAGTTACTGGCTGTAATGGGTCTCATTTTTAAAGAGAATAAACGTTAGCGTTGTCAATCATCGTCCAGCTTTGAGGTGAGATTGAACCATTTAGTGTAAACATATTCATCATTTATGTAGCGTACGTGCTTAAAGGACGGCAATTCCTTCATACCATTACAAAACAGAATAGTGAAGCACCTTAGAGGATTAGTGACTGATTTCTGGTTGTTGTTTCGAAAGTAATGAAGCACAGTACTGTATACAAGTGACTTCACACAAAATGCATCATTTTGGAGGCTCGACCTCACAAAGGAAATAGGATTAGAATACCATCATAAATAAATACAGATATTTCACAGAAATGAATTTTGTGGTGTCTACAATTCACTGTTATATTTCATAATTCATTTTTACACATTTTATATATACCGTCTTGTTACCTTCATCTGTAAACTTGTTTGAATTCATCGCCATCACTTTTCGAATTGAATCGTCAACCCGAATAAGTGGGAGTTCCCGCGCATCATCTCTGTCTTCTTAATCCGTGCGGAATTTTGATTGGACGGTAAAATATTTTAGTTCCGTGGATCAGCTGATCTACTGACGCTCAACGCTCATCATCTTGCGTTGCTTGTGAAATTATTCGTCAGTCATAGTAAGGATCTCATCTCTGGTACTGTCCCTCTCTCGTGTGACGGTCTATCCAATTCAGCAGACCTTGACTTATCAGTGAGTCGTTCCTATTTTACTGATTCGTCTACCGTTTGATTTGTACGCTTACTTTTTGAACCTATCCGTTACCGTTATAACTCTCTTTTGATATTACCATATTTGGTCATTTTTAACAGGTGATTGATTAGTCCACTACAATATCCACGGATCCAGCGTTTACACTGTGAATTTTGGGAGTATGCTTCAAAGCTGCGTTTGTGAAAAGAATACTGATAACGGATATTAGATAAAACCTGAACGACACTTGTGTAACTGCCAGCATACTGCCAAGTGCTCGTTAGCGTCCAGTCAAAAGTAAGGAAACCATAACAGTCTGTAAAAAATAGCAGAGGCTATTTTCTTCTGGCACCCGTAGGAAGGATATGCTCTATGTCACACTATGTTACGGGTAAAGGAGCTTACACTAATACAAGTCGCACAGAATGGGTGGGGGGTGTTTGTCATAGAAAGAGGTTGTGTTAAGAACAAAAGCACCTAGTTCACTCATCTAACCGTGAGCTATTAACGTCTGTAGCTCATTGATGTTAATGAATTATAAGACGTTTTACTGAACACCAACAAAATAATGAGAGGGACGGTGACACTTAACAAAAAGAGTCTTAGAAATCTGGAGAACGAGTGTCCGAATGCTCGAAAAGTTCACAGAGAACGAGCCAAAAACTGTAACCGTCTGGTCTACTTGACGTATCTACTTTGATACTGATAATGTTGAGTTTCGTCTCTCGTTACTTTTCAAGCTGTCGGCGTTTCAATTTTGATTTCAGCTATTTGGGAACGCGGTGCTTGATACTAACTGTTATGTTTAGCTCTGTCTCGCCCTATAGTTCTCGTACTGTAGCCACCAGGACGTTTGTACAAACAGTTAGATGCGACAAACGACATTTACTGGTGAGCAACCGAGATGATTAGTAGTTTTCCAGTGCGCTATAAAATACGTTATTTAACAACGTTATAAGTTTCGGACGCAGTTTGTGTTAGAAGATCTTTTGTTATTGTTGACTAGCTTTTACTCAGAAATTAAAGTTTTAAGTAAACTGTTTTTTTCTCTTCTGTTAATGTTAATTCGATACTTCTAAAATAGTTGCTTTGCTATACTTCCCAATACACGCTTTATTAAGCTTGGGAAAAACAGAGGTTCTCAAAACGAAACGAAACGAACTGTTACATCAGCGATGGATGGCATCGTCAGAAGACATACATTCTACGTATTTTTTCAAAAGTCGTCCGACAAAAACAAACACAATATATACCAGTCGTGGTTAGCGACATTCAGGAAGGAAGAAATCTGTCGGAAGTCTGCTCTAACCTGTATACTCAGCTACATAGTTGATTGGTACCAAGCCCCACGGCTAGTAGAAAGTTCTGCGCAGTCATTATTATTATATATATATACATATATGATATTAACTGGTAAAAAATATTTGGCCAAAGTTGAATTATGTTTCAAAGGTTTATGTTTTGCTTAAGGTGAATGCTCTTTTTGTTATTAAAACAAGCACTATCTGTTTATCCAACGGTTACACCAATGACTGATCTCCTGTGACATACGTGACGGATGAACTGAAGTAGCATACCGATGTTTCTTGATTCGAAAACAGTTTCACTTTCGTTTACTTTTCGGCCAACTAACATTCACGGTCTATCACTATGGACAAGCTTCAGATTTCTGTTGATATCCCCTTTCGTTTTGTTTTGTGAATTGCCAGTTAGAATTCCCTTTTCCTGTCAAACGGTCTCAGGGTGATCTCTGGGACTTCACCGTTATTACTCCCACAAGCCTCTGTACCACAGGAAGACGCGGCAACAACATTTGTTTCTCACACTTCCTGCCTATGTGTACTAATGTGATATTGGCATAGCACACTAAACTCAAGTAGTGTAATCTAGAAGGCAGGTTTTTGACATTACGTCACTGTAGTGAAAACAAGTTGGCTTACTTCACACAAATTGTTCGTATTGGTTACGCAAACTTCTAACTACGTGTACTGCGAAACTAATTGAACCAGTATATTCTTCTCCACACTTATGTCCACATACTGTTTACACGCTGTGAATGAACCATACTAAGCCATTGTTTTGGTGGGTATGGAATTTGACTAGCTTGGTTCTATGCACATAAACTTGTTGACACAACAGCTATTGTATGTGAGGAGATGAAGAGGTATGAAAATATTCAGAAAAACCAGACTCAGGTTAGAGTGACAGAACCATGAGCGTCATAAGAGCGAGTGTAACACCAGTCCCGGTGTTATCTTAAGAGGAACAAAAATATTACGCTCACTTTGTCTAACAAACTGCGTACTGCTTAAAATCACAATGTAACACCTGGAATTTAAGTTGTTCTCACTTGAAAACTGCTTACAGTTAATTGCAAATCTTGCTAACATCACTCAGCAAGTTTGGTCAGTTGGACCGTAAAATTTTAATGTCTATTTAGATGATATAATTCTGTGGTATTTAATGCGAGATAACTAGTTCATTGATTATTATAGTCACCCCATAAGCACTTGGATGAGAGCTCAAACCTCGATAGGAATAAGGAGATGAATTATCAATGAACTCTAATAGGAACGGTACTCAAGTTATGGGCTAGTTATCAGGGGCTGTCTGAAAGAGATATTTTATTGTGGACATTGCTATCACTTGTTTGGAGTTTGGTAAATTATATATGTCACAACTGCCACCTATCTACTCTACCTTGTTCAAAACTTAACCTCAAAAGCGATCACTCTTATGGAAGACAACTGGCCCCATATATATATATATATATATGTATATATATATATATATATATGAGAATGGCAGTCACTTATAGGTTGTAGATTATTTGAAATTAGAAAACCTCATTAGATTATTCCAGTCAATATAACGACATGATCTTTTCGAAGAGCTGAGAATAAAGACACCATTATGTGTCGGTACTCCATTTATCATTCTCCTTCATGAATTACTCCAACAAAGCCGCCTCGAGTTACATCCGTTATAAAAGAGAAAACTGTTGTCGGTTCCTAGGCATATGTGTAGCCTAATTTGTAAGCCTGTGCGTGAACTGAGCTGAACGCCAACTATCGTTTTTTTACTAGTTTGGAGAAAGCAAACACCTTAAGATTGCCATTTCTCAGCAACTTACTTAACCGGTGGAATGGATTCCGAATGCGACCTGAATCAGAGACAAAATTCCCAAGTGATGGCATTGCATTTAGGCTGGCAAATTATACTGTCACCATCGGTTAATTCATTACCTCTGTAATCGCCATCGATCTAGTCGCAAGTTGATCAATAAAAAAATTGCCATGATGAAACTTTAGCCATTTTTCACATATTTCTACTATCTTGCTTACTTAACTACGTCACTTTAGAAGCCAAGGAGAGTTTCTGTTGTATTTTATTTTCTTTTGCTCTCGTTAAGTGTCGATGTGTTTTCCGGTTCAGAGAAGTTACTGCCTGTACAGTACAGAAGTGATGGTTCAATCCATCTGTAGTCTGACTGCAGTAGCCATTTGAGCTGGAATAATTCGAGTATGGATATCATTTTTTGTGTACAACATGTCAGCCTTGGAAACGAAGATACAGTTTGCCTTGTAAGTTATAATCTGGAGCACCAGATATTTCTAGCCTCACTCGTCAATCGCTGTGACCAAATGATCATCGGTATGAATCACTTACCAGGCCAGTATACTTGACTTCCGTGAATGCATCCTGACTACTGTGAGTCACTTCCCTAAATAAGTTATGTAACGTACACACGAAACCTCAGTAGCCGCTAACTAGCAGACAGTTGTGGAAAAAAAGTTATTGTATGCACAGACATTCTAAACTCAGAAATGATCTGAGGAAATAATCCAACCTGAAAATCATCACCACAGTAGTTTCTCAAGACAATCCAGGTGGCTTTCAAGTTTGAAATGAACTCGATTCGTGATAACATTATTAAGGTATGTCGCACTCGAAATACATAAAAACACAAGTTCTTATTCAGTGAATGCCGTAAATCCGGAAACCGTGTAGGGTCTCGTTGATCGCTGAGGTGACAGTTCTCTGTGAAGTTTTTGCACAAAGGAAAACAAGGGAACTTGTAATAACAGAAGGGGAGAAAGTCATTTGTGTAACTCAGTCGGGCTGTGTTCCACGGTCAAAAAGGACCGTAACCGGAATAGCGCGATGCTCTCTTTATGCCGTTAATCTGAAATAGTATATGCTCTCAATTGCAGTCAAACCAAAGTTTGACCATGAATACTCATCATGTTGAGCATATGATGAAATAGCTTAATTAATGCGTTCGTATTACCTGTAGACCACATTTTGCGTACAGTATCACCCTCATTAAGTTGCACAGCGTGTTGCACAGGGTGTTATCTCTCGTGTATTGGTGATTTAGGATACTCGAAACCTGAGTTCACGAACTATTTAGTCAGTAAAACTAGAAGCCAGACACGATCAGGATCACATCGAAAGCAAATGGATCTTGAGCCCCTATCAACTTCTGTTCTTATGTATGAGGCTAAGATCAAAAATACAATTGAAGCTGGTCACTGTGCCTTCTGGAAGATATGGTGCAATCACGCATGTATAACTAAACTACTCATTCTCCGACCCTTAGGGGTTTAAATACTACGTTTAGCAGGCTTACATGAACTGTTTCTATTACCACACTCAGTAGGAAATAAGACTGATATATCACTTCTTGGGAATGACTTGGTGTCACTGCCAACAGCGTCCTAGATGAAATTGACTGACACCATAGAACAGAGATGTCTAAAACATCACACTAGAACCTAACTTGCTAACAGTAATCTTATTTCGTACATAACTACTTGCATTCAAAATTCGGGGACTTAAATAACTTGAAACTGAACACCACCCACCTTCGACCACAGCCCGTGCATTTAAATAAGCCTTTCGACCGACCCGCTATTTAACGAAGCATTATAATTGGGTTTCGCTCTTACTATAGCCCGTCAGTATTGCATATATTTGTCCGACCCGAAATTTTCTCATCGATTCTCCGCCGTGTGAGACTAGCAGGGTAACCACATCACCACTAATAGGCAGTTGAGTAATGATTGATTAATCACTATTAATTAAACCATTGTGCACTCAAAAAGATCACTACGTTTCGAAGATAATCCCGTAGGATCAAACTCAAGAGATAACCATGGATATATAACTTTAAACAGCAAGGTAGCAGCTTGTGGAATAAGTTGGTCTGATTTTTTTACATTTGCAATCGCAGACTACACTGATGAAGCAGGTGCTACCGTGTATGTAATCGCCGGGTACATTTTCTTCTCGCTTATTAAGAAACGCCGTCGAATAACCAGGGAGTATCTCGGAAGAATTGTTTGCAATCTCAAAATCACTAATGTAAGTAAATCAAAATGAGGTACAAGCAAATGATCCACTTGATTTAGATGTGCTATTGCCTTCCATTTTGTACAATATAATTGGAAGATTAAGAACACTTCTGAGCGATTCTTTAGCATCCGCTTGCCAACCAAAAACCCAGAAGAAACTTCTGATGAACCCGATCTTAAACTGTAAAGAAGTAGAGACAATCCAACCAGTTCTCAATTAATCGTTTTGTTTCAATTTAGTTTATATTTAAGAAGGACTTATTCGACTAGCCCTGGTGGTCTAAGGTAGTGATTGGTCTAAGGCTATCTACTAAGGCTTACCATGGTTTGCTTACTGGTACCCACACCTTAAACTGTTGATTGTCTATGATTTTCGGACCGAGGTGGTTAAGATTTGTCTATTTGTTCAATGTACCCGAAATGTTCTAAGGCGTTTGAGACACCCATTCTTTATTCCAAGACTACAACCTCGATGAACTATTGCCTGGGTGTTCAAATAGCAACCCAATTCAATGTATGTTTCATATCAAGTTTAGTAAATAGATATCAAACAGGTTCCTTGATTATTCACTTCAGCTTCTTGCTTTACGAAACCTTGCTTGATCGCCGATGCTGCCTTATAGAAAAGTATGGTCCCTATTACCGATAGTCATCATTTGTATGGAGACATGGCAAAATTACGTTAAATGTTTTAAACAGTCGTCCACAGACAATCCTACATCATGCAACCTAAGCATGTAAAACTTCACATACACGTCAACAGTAATTACATTATGGATAATGGGCTAACTATACCAATACAGAAAGTAAATCAAGACACAATTATAATGGACCATTCAAGCTTATCACCAAACTGTGCAACCAGAGCTATAACGACACAAACTAAATCAAATTGCTTAGAATGAATTTGTGGCCTGAAACCAGGTGGCATAAGGCCAATTCTCATTGTGTCGTGAATGCCTGAGAGACAGCCTGATTCCCAAACCCTTCCATATAACTTACATACAACTTACAGAAATCTTCCCACTGAACAGCAACAAACTCTCACGAATATTTATGCAGAACAGGAATACGAAAATAGCGGAGTATTATGAAGTCGAGTTGACTTTGCAGTTAGTTCCTGTCAACCTGAAATGCCCTTTCAGACTCAATCGTCGCTAGGTCAATTTGAAGACTGAAGCCTTACTAACCAGATACATGCTCGAAGAAACTCGTACAAAACATTCAAACCTATTCCTTCTACTGCTCTTCAAAATTTTGAATCTGTCAGAATGCGCTGGATGGACACAGCGTTCTCCGTTTGACAGTCTGCATCCCAAGAACGCTTTCAAATTGCTCTTCAATTCAACTCCATCGACATTTTCCGATTTGCAGCAGAAGATTTTGTCACGCACTGGAATATAAAACATGGACAGTCAGAAAAAAACATGGTTTAAGTTGCACTGAGCGTTTCCAGTCTATTAGAAAAAGATACCCCCTTTATTGAGAAACAGCAGTGCTTACAATCACTATTGCGCGGCAAGCGCTTTTGTGTTATGACTGGCCCGTTCTGTGTTGCATTCACACAATCTTGCCTTAAATAAATTTGCTGCTTAAACCTGACATGTTCGAACAATTTGTTCTATTCATCATTCTAGACAAGCAAGTTTGACGAAGCGACCGATCGCCGTTTTGCTTGGTTTCATCAATCATTCGTAATTCCATCCGTAACAGTTTGTGCATGGGCTCTGATTGAGTGACCTTTCTTCAATCTGGGAACATCCCCCGTCTAACATTTCCTCTCTTTCCTTTTAATAAGCCTGCCCATCTCTTGTTCCTAATGGCACCGCATGACCTTTGTCACGGATCCACCTTCTGGAGAAACCCACTCTCTCAAGTACACGCAAGTTCTCACTATTTCGTGCACATCAACATCGTATGACCTATGCCCATGGTTTTTGGTCACCATATCCAGCGTTCATTATTTCGGGCTGTCTGCAAATTACTGGACGCACACGCTATCTCCTAGTTCAAGGATTGTATGTTTACGAGCTCCGTGATCACAGCAAATTTCCTGTTGCATTCCGAATCGTTGTAGGTTATGTGGAACCGTTGACTCGTCTAATCTGTCGTGGCGCAACAATTCAGATGTTTCCAGCGTCCTCCGCTGAACAGTTGTGACTCAACATGCTTTTTCTTTCTAAAAGCATTATATACGGAGCTTTCCCTGATTCTTCAACAACCTGTGGCATTTTCTTAGCAGACTTGACTGTAGCTTCTGTTCACTCTTTTGATTCGTTACGGTACGGGCTGCTTTTTGGATAGTCAAACCCCCATTTATCTGTAGATATGTTGAACTCCGTACACACAAAATTGAAGTCAATTATCGGCGACCGATTGATTGACTAACTGATCGGCTGACTGGCTCAGCCAAAGACTGGTTAATTAATTGACTTATTGTTAGAACTCAACAATAATAAGCAAAACCGTTTAACACACTGCATTCACCTGTCATCCAATATAGCTAGGTTATCATAAAGACTCCTATGAAAACCATGTGCTTTGTTGGACCCGTAACCCGAGTTGTAGGAAATACGTGTGTAAGGAACACCACCGTCTGACGTATGCAAGTAGTCTCCGCACCACGTAGTGCGCGACGTGGTGAGTGTCCATCAGCCATGAATAACGTCCAGTTGTGAGCATAGCTGGATCGATTGATCAAGTCAGTGACGTCAACAGAGAAGCATAAACTCCATGGACAGAAAACTTTCACCATCTTGTACGAATCCGTGGCCAAGTTGGTTAATACACTTATTCCTAAGTGATTCAAATTAATTTTGCAGTAGAGACAAACTTCCCGTTGAGGAGATTGGCGAGTTGCCCATTGGCATCATTCACAACTAGTCTCTTGATTCTGTAAACCTCAAGGGAACTTCGGAAAATTTATTTCAACAAATTCTTCCCACCAGCAATTTCATTCAAAAGAAATCGATATCATCATCCCCAAACGTGATATATACCAAAGAATACGCTATCACCGCTATGTCATTCTTCCAGTGAGGGGTTCATTGTGGGAACATTTATAAGTGGACAGCAAAACAACGACATCTTGCATAATCACACCCAGACAACTCTCTTCCAATTTTCCCGAAACGTTCAACATAGTCACTGATGCAAAATAAAATCAAACGACCGTTTGCAATCTTAAAAATTTCTCTATATTTAACTTAAGTAGTTAATGATCCAAAATTGCTACTTAGATGAAAGTGGTAAGTTTGGAATAAAAGTGCAGACAGAGTCTGTTGAAAATGTGTTGAGAACGTTTGCAAGATGGAATTTCAATCGTTTTTCCATCTCATATGGGAATAGACATCACCTGCACTCTTTAGTGAGAAAAACTCTGGAAATTAAAACCTTACCTAAAATTTTGGTTTATTATGGAGTCACTTGTTTTGGTAATCGTTTTCAAATCAACCACAACACCGTGATCTTCCGAGTGCAATGTCCGGTTACTATACTCCTGGATTGGTAAACACATCCCAATATGGCTTTGCAAGCAGCCGGTACTAATGCGAACGTATCTGAACAACATAGACATAACTTCTTTATACGCAAACACCTATGTAAAAGTAGAATTCAAGCTTTCGGTGTGTTACTCACGGACATGAATGGACCACAAATTTTGTAACTTGCCAAAGCTGCCTTGTGTTTAACTTATAAGCCCAACCCGTTCACTTCAACAAACAGTTCGTGTTGGCCTCACAGTGTAGTAAGAGAACTTTTAGGATGTAGGTGTGAAAACGATTCACCGCCCGAGGTTGAATAAGTGTGGAATGAACTGTGTTCCGCACGTTTCGTTACAATATATGCCAACCGATTCATCACGACCAAATCATTTCACGGAAATTTCCAACATAAACAATTCAACATGGACATAATGTAATTCGGGACAACTCTTTCAATCTTTCAAGAGTAGCGTACAACTACAAATGGGATAGCCCGGCAGAAACCTTCGCTACTACCCGCCCGATCATTGCTTATAAGCCGAAAGTAGACGAGCATCCAGATGCAGTCATTCGATTGCACCAACTATGAGGTTAATAAGGCAGTTTTCAAAGTAGTTGCTCCGTGAAAACGTGATCGGAGGTCTTATGCTGGTCGTTACAAGGAAATGTACTGCAGACGATCAATAAAATGTTCGAAACTCGGATCTAGTACTTCTTTTCCAAAATGCAGTTAGTTGGATAGTTTGTTTAACCGCGACAGTTGCTGTGGGTGAATTTCAAATGAAATTAACTGCCTCGATAATGCAATGCACGAGAGTGTACAATGTATGAAACATATGGGCCTCTCACTGTGAGGCTATATTATCTATTGTGTCCTGAATTGATGTGGTCAATTCCTGATACAATCAGAAGAACGCAATGTAACTACATATCGTTCACGTCTTAAGATGCCTCACGGTAGATTACGTTACATTTTTTCATGTAGCCCACGTAAACGCGAGTGCTTGTCAGAGCAGGTTCTGTACACAGGGGGTAGCAGATGATTTTGCAGTGACCATTACACAACGGACTTATTTATCTCACGATGATTTGGGAAAAAAGGGTGTATTGCCTCAAAGTGAATTGTCCAGAGAACGAACTTGTTCGGGATTGATTTTTTTCCGATTGGACAATCGCTTGACAAATTCAGTTGGTTCAATCTGTCCGGGTGATGTCGATAACTACCGTTATGTACACGTTCTACGTAATCAAATCAAGATTCGTGGTTATGAACCTGCTCTGAGCTGGTCGGTCTCGAACAAGAGACTCGAATGAACCAACCTATCGCATCCCTAATTTCGTTTCTCTCTCCGTAAGCGTACCAGCTTGATGAAAATTTGGTGAAGACAACTTTCGTATCACTATAGATTACCTCAGACGCATTTCAATTACCACGCAGTACATTAGACGATTATTTGAACGAAATTCGTAGGCAGCAGTGTTCAAAGATATTCCCAACTGTAAACTTGTCGGTGATGTGAAAAAAAAGTAGTACCAATGTCGCTTGTTCTTTGACCGACGTTCACTTTTCCTTCAGTTGGAAAAGTTTTATTTCTAATCAGCTTCCCGTAAGTAGTGTTGCCTCCCAGTTTCTTGCAGCCTGTACACTCTTATAATTTATTATGACTTAAAAACTGTTGTTAGTAGACTGGTTCGATTTAGGGACCTTTATGCAACCGTTACCCTTGCATCATCTGGTTGTATAAACCATAGCAAAAATCCTTGCTAAAGTGTTTTAGTACCATCCATCATGGTCGAATAGGAACGATATCCTCACGCACAAAATGGAGTTTATGGCTTTGCCTGACTGACTGAAACAGTAGGAGGCACTTTAAACTGCCAGTAGAATGTGCGAATTTTTAAAGCCACCAATCATATTGGGGTTGCGTACTGATTGGTTGGATTTTAAAGTGTGCTTCAAAAGGCTATGAAGAAACATTCTGAGTTTGTTTCAAATCACTTTTCTAAACTATGATCAGCTTGAATGGCGTGACGTTAGTTCTCACTTTTTTTGAACTATGTAAAATAAGTCTGTGCATTGAATACAAATTCTCTGGTTCTTCTGCAACTAGTAGTTAACTTATCTACAGTAGATTATATTGGCCAATCATCAAACTAGAACTGAGTCCCTTGGTCGATCATAAATTTTCGAATATGTTTCAATAATTCATGTAAGGTACCTAATCAATAATCCCAATTTCACCTCTGATGATGTAATTAGGCGTTGAGCCAGCTCATGGTCATTACAACGAAAGGAAATTCCACCCTTAATTTGCAATTCTCAACATCATTAAAAAATCATTTGAACACATTCATTAGCAATAGATCGTCTAACAGACTCGATACTATTCAGTGACAACGCACTGGACATTTGTAATGAATTGTGATGAACTATAGCTAGTACGTTTTATACATAGATTGCTTACAAATAGAAAAATGAACTTTCGAACGCAAGTTTTTATTGTCCACAGGTTTGTCTACTATAACAATTCATCCGTTTTATAGCAAAAACACTCAGAAATGTTTATTGCAACTAATGTTCTATGATTTAGACTCTGTTACGACTTTCTCATGCAACTAAACTATTCAGTTACCACTTATCGTAACAAACCTGTAGCCTTGAGCTTCATCCTAGTTAGAGCTCCTCACTAACATTTAAGACACTGGGATTTGAACTACAATCCGCGTTTTTGTAAGGCAATCTTGTTTACCACTTTCATGTTAAATTGAAATCCGAAATCTTCGTTTTGCTCACTAAGAACTATTTATGTTCACGAATTTGTCTGAACAGGGCTTTTAGTTACAACATTCACAGACTTGTAACTTCTGGTTTCACTTTCGTTGCAGCACATCAATGACATTCTAAAGCACCAAGTAATATTTTGTAATCATGACATTATTGACCCAAACCTGGACGAAAGTCTTGGTTTATTGCCTGTAAGTCATGGTACACCTCTGAGATAAACGCGAAACTTACCTGCTGCGAACGCGAGTTTGCGAATGAATGTCAAATAGAGGCTCACATGCACCAGGGTTGAATCCCGTCTCAGGCCACGATGTCTTACTTCCACACCCTTTGTACGTTGTCTGGTCAATGACACCACAACGTACTTCTTTGTGTAGTTTTAGGCTTGTGGACGTTGCGTTTATTCATATATACTTACAGTTATCACTGAAACAGCTCGAACCTTTTTAGAGATGGTTAACAGACGTTATATAAACGTCTCGTTTCACCTCCCGAGTTGTAATCACCACCACAAACTCATATAATACGCGCGGATCATCAGGTCACAAGGTGAACATGTCACTGTACGTCATACAATAAGTCAAAACAAAAACCGAAATGATGTCTTCAAAGTTTACATCTGGAAAGTACGGTGGGAGATATATGTTTCAAAAAAGCTGTTGAAATCAGGTTAAAAACACAATGCCTTCATCAGTTACTATCACGGTATTACGACAATGTACATTTAACTGAAGGCTTGCAATATTTCGCAACAGTTGAGACAATGAGGATGTTTGAAGTATGATCGTTCATCACTGGACGTTTTGTGTCGATCAAGTTTTCAAAACCGAGATTGTCTGACAAGTATTGTTGTCAATAAGCCCTTTTTCTATTCAAATCTCCAGTTTTTATCTTATCTATAAACCTACACTCAGAGCCAAATTCTGCCCATCTACAAACCGGATCAACTTCGTCTCCACCGCTTCATCACAACTTCACAAACAATCTCCTGTTGCCTTCCTAAAATGTGACCCACCGAAACTAAATCAGCACATTTCCATGCCAGAAAGGATTTATTCAAGTACATGTGGTCTTCGTTGTATGTTGTTGCGGATAGCTGAACAATGATGAACTCCGTGGAAGACCTGATCTCAAAGGCTGCAGGAATGTAAAACTGTATATTACGAAAACACTAGGCTGACAGAGAGTTAAATGTAGACAGAATAAGTCAGATCAAATGGAATCAGTGTTAGCATAGGCCTGCCGACTGTGAGTTCCCCAAGAAGTGATCAGTGAATAAGAATATTCAAACCGGCTGGTTGGAACAAAAACTTCAGTCTTTGCACATATCTTCAGAAGTTGTGCACATTGTATGGATTCCCGACTTCGATCAGAACATTAGCAGCAAGTACCCCATAATGCAGACTTTTGTCCTTGCTGGACGCTAGTATTAAGTGTCACTTTCAGTGAGCAGTAAGATGGCCCAATGTGTCGGTGGTGACAAAGAGACCGGTTATCTTCCGGACCTTAACACAGAAGGCTCAAATTAACACGGACACCATGAAGATAAGTCTGTTATGCGCTGTGGCTACCAACATGATAAAAGCCTTCACGTGTACGAGGTACATTGTAGAGAAACTCGAATGTATGATTGATTACACAAAAGTCGGAACTTTAACACCGAGGAATGCAGTACAATTTTGATGGAATATAGTTGTTAGGTCAGCGGCAGTTTGGATAACTATGCTATAAGGTAGCAGTATGACCAGGTATTAACCGATAACAGCCCATACCATCAAGACGTCCGCTAGAATACTAGCCATGTTAGATAGATGTGGGGCTGTTTGGATATGACAATCATTCGACTTAGATTTTACTCAATGTGGTTGGTTTAACTACATTAAATGGTACGGGACAGAGTATCCATTCTGTTTATAGTACTCAAATAAACTCTTGTTTCGAATGGTTACTGATATTTCTACATAAGTTACTCAAGGCAGACTGGCTCAGAAGGTTTATTTGGAATTTATATGGTAATTGCTTTTGTCTTGGTTAAACACTGGAAGCGTTAAAGCAAAAGAAAACATAGATCGTAGAAGACTAAACAACGTGTGGTAATAAATACGACTTGCCGTATGTCCGTTAGTATACGTAGAAGTAAAACGTTGATACATGAGGTTATTTCGCGTTGGTGTTTCTAGTCAATCGTTTGTATCACATGTTACAATTTACTAATATGGAACATTTCATTGGGCGGTGAACAACCTAGATACCTGGAGTAACGTTCATCTTTAAATAAATTAAGGACGCATAATCTCACTCAGATTCTCCTGTACAGGAAAAATTGTATCCAAAGTTCTAAGATGCTTTTAATACCGTCAATAAGTTTGCTTTTAAGAGAGAAACTGACTGGACTACGACCACTGTGAACAATGAAATGGCTTAAGATGAAAGTCAAGAAGAATGACCAGTGTGGCCGGCCGGAAAATACAGGACGACGACCTGAAAGAATGCCAGCAAGTTGAACACAAGAATGCATTATCGCCAAATATCGACCGATTGGACGCCCCACTGGATTCACCACCGTTCAAAACCGCCTCCTTTCTCAAGGAAACTATCTTACCCAATCAGAATTAGTGGAAATGTATAGAACAGTCGAAAGGCGAACATTGCTATGTTTCTACCTGTTCGACCTTTATTTCTCTATACTCATTGGTGGATTAGTGACCGTCACTACTGTTTTTGGCAATTGTCCTTTGATCTTCTGATTCAAAGATCTTTTTATTTTGTTAAGCACTATATAAATGCCGTGTAATTTCCTCCTTGACATATACGTTTTTGCAGAGGAATAATGTTGCCTTCCTTACCCGTCTCTTGGTTTGTTTTGGAAACAATCAACATGGCCAATCACGCTGTGCTCGAGATAATGAATTTCCGTTTTTATTACAAGATAGAGAATCCGATTTATATTAGGCGAATTGCTACACCGTGAAAAATCCAGTGTAGTTTTCTCCGGAATTTACACCAAACAGTTTAATGGACTGTCAAATCTATTGAGTGAAGTGGATGTATGGGTACATTTGTGATAACTGGATGATCAATCCAAGGAAGCGATGTCGGGAAATACGAATACATGAAGTAGAATTAGGCGGACGAGTCAAACAGAGGCAGTCCATCAAGTCTAAATCAAATTGTGTGTGATGACTAATCACTAGTACCCAGAGTGGATGTCCCACACATGTGAAAAGTCATATATCTGGTGCCATCATTCGCAATAGACGATTCCTTTAAGAAATTGTCATATCACTTACTAATCGAGGCAAACATTCAGCTTTGAGCGCATTTAAGCCGTATATCAATGTCAACATTTATTGAGGTCTGTCACTGGGTTTGTGTGCTCTCTTTTATAGAATAGCATTAGTTCGCGTACTACAGACACTAAGCGCGAATATATAGACCGAATTTCTTTCTCATGTATGACTAACTAACTTGTAGAGGATTAGTGAAAGCTATTGTCAAACTCTAGTTACCAATCAATCACTCCACAACACCGGGAGATACTCCGACGGATGATGCTCTGATATATTCAATGAAAAATGATCAAAACAAACAAATACTGTTAGCCATAGCATACAGCATCCTCTTTGTCAGATCTGCTCAGACTATGTTTATAACGCTTAACAAGACCTGAACTATCACAAGGTGAATCCGTTACTCATTGTCTGTTCGAGTGGCGTAGGGTGATAGGACCTGTACAAAGTATTCTCTATTTGCACTAAACAATGACAAATTGAACGTACAAATTTGAATCACAGATACAAAATTTTATTATAATCTACTTTAGCAAGCACGCACAACAGAGTTGCTATGTTATTGTGAGTTAAACTAAATCTTGGTGTTTTCTGTATCTCATATATTTGACATCTTTATTAGATATGAACGCTCACGAATACTTCGGTTACGATTAGTTCAACTGTTGCTATGAGTTTGACCAGTTACTCTTCTAAACCAATTTACAATTTTCTGAATAACCTTCCTGGTGGTGAATTAACAGACAGCTGAACAAATCCTGAAGGGAAACAGTCCGCCTTCGTTCGTTCATAGAATTTCATTGGAATAGCACTACTACTCGTTAGCAACTAGTATGGTATGAAATTTAAAGATCAGAGGAAATTGTGAACGTCTTTATGCATTTGAATCTGTGTTAGACTGTTTGAAAAGAAAAGACCAGCCGGAAATGGTTTTCCTTTTCAAATGGTCGGGCATGTGTTCTAAACCCTCTCTCGAGTGCTCGATTCTGGAGACAGTTTTGGATGACAAAAACGGGATTCCTCAATACTACATTGCAATATTTATACGCACTGGTCAGATAAAGTATTTGTGCAATACCAACGGATCAGTTCAGTCTAGTCGCCAACAAGTAACCTACAGTATGCTCGGGCTGAGTTAGCTGACACTGATTAGAAGCTGCTTCAGAAGAAGGAAAGCCATGTCCTAAAGACATAGATTATTAGAAGAGCTGATGAACTCGACCTGTGAACACAGCCGTTCGTCGGGTGGCTGCAGGTGAAATAAGTATAACCCAGTCTTGTTCACATTGCTTCTGCTAGATAATGTAGCCATGGAAGTTGCTGACCGGCTCGTATTCTTGAGAAGCCGCATCAGCGGTGTCGGCGACGGTGTAAGGAAGAAAACAGAAGCGCATATCTCTAGGACTAAGGTGATAGTTGCTAATCCAACAAGCTTTTGACGACGAAGAACTCTCTCTCTGAGGCCTAAGGATCGAGCATATAAGGCAAATATGAGGGCTGTTTTACTTCACAGCAGCGAAAACTGGCTGCTCAGTGTAGAAGACGGGAACCACCTTCAGATATATGATCACTGATCACTGCGTTTGATCGCTGGCATCAGGTGGCACCAACGACTAAACAACTAAAGGGTAAGCAAGCAAATGTTTTGTAGAGAGTACCATTCGAGCTCTACTGTCTGATCCGTACATTTTCACATACTTAGATGACTAAGTCATGTGCTGAGGATTCTGACTAGTCGTCCGCCACACCGAGTACTCTTTACCAACACTGAGGCCGACTGGCGTGGAATTCGAGGTGGACAGATGATGACCTGGCGTAGAGAAATAAAATCGTTCGCCAAGGAATTATCCACTGTAAATCAGTTTTGTATGCCTTGCTGGGGGCCTCACGATCCACAGAGTCATCAGCTGGAGCTATTAAGTGTGATGGCCAATCGAGCCTTGTGTATGGAATGTTTTTATTTGATCGGATTGTCTGTGAAGTAAATACACTTTATAACACGCGGCAATGAAGGCTGTAAAGAAGCCGTCTTACTGACTACTCCTTACTTTACTTAGGGCTCGGTTGTTTGTTCGCAAATTGTAGGCACCTTGATATTAGCCATCGTGATCCGGTCATCGTCGCGAGAGACTCCAGGCAACTGTTGTAACTTATTTTATGTCAAGCTTACCGTAATGATCTCACAGGAGTCACATCAACGAAGACAACAGGAGAATCTCGGAACTATGTCATGATTCAGAGTCTCTACACAACCTTACAGTCTTATAATGAATTCACTACACTTGAAAACTCTGTAGTCTGGCATTTCTCACGACAAATGCATAAGCGAAAAATCAAACCGCAATCACTTTGTTGAACTATTTGGTGCTAATTGATATGTTTAACATATATGAGTAAGCACATGGGTTAACTGGAATAATTTGTGTGAAGAAGCGTCAACAATAATCAGGTGAGAAAATTCGAAGCATTTCAGACATGCAACACAAGATCGGCGGTAAACAAATGTAATACAAGTGTTCAGCACGAGATTTTTCTGACTCGAAAGGATGGCCTGTCGTCAGAGAATCGACCATACCGTGCAAGCAGTGTTGGCAGTGTTCATCTGAATAGTCATACCAGCTCCTACTGTCCGTGGGTGAGTTTAATGAGACTGAAGCGAATCAATAATGAAATGGAATGAGCACACAATTACTTGACAATTGACCACTATTTGTCACGTAATGTTTTACGGCGAGCCTAATAGTCCCGGAAGACACCAGGGTTTCCGTAATGATTCCCGTGTGACAAGAACAATTTTCATTTTCGTATGCAACATAATATACTGCATACCGCATATGGTACATTTTTAAACCGAAACATTGCAACCGATCGTGAATCTGCGCGACACACCAATCCCATTAGTAAACAAGCAAGGTGCCATCTATTGTTCTGTGGTTAGCATTCCGGAAACTTTAGGGATAAAATGGCATAATGAGGGTCAGTCATCTTCGATTCATCTGTCAGAAGCAAAGTAGAACCGTGCAGCTGTTTTTGGAGCGAAACTCAAGAGATGTACCTCATTATATTTCTCCGGATGAATGCGTATCAGAAATTCGCGGCGTAGTTGTAAAAAACAGAGAGTAGTATATTTTTGTTACCAAGTTCGGTCGATATTCTCGTTAGTCATTTTGTGAACTTCTTTGTTAACCAGGGTAAGTAATTCAGCAACTTCGATAGTGAAACACTGGATCCCATAAATACTCATCAGTAGTTATGTAAACCAAGATTATTTATGTACCACATACTACTCATGGATACTATAGGTAGCCCAATATACAATTCAAAATATTTAAGATCTTCACCATACTTGATGTTCCACATTGCACAAGAACATTCTCATGCAGCCATGGATTGCTGTGTGTTTAAGACAACTTTAATTTAGCATTAAAGCGTCTCAATAATATCCGCCTTCCACGACACAGTTCACTAGTTAAGTCACATGCTATCTACCATAGAATTCACGTTTATCAAACAATTATTTTATGTTGTAAATAAGAAGATATTCCAGTTGGTGAGTGATTTCTTCTCTGCACAAACTCTAAAATTGTTTGAAATTGTGAAGAAAATGATTAACGTGAATCAACTAAAAGAAACTCCTCCAAACTATTCCACTCCGACTATCCGTTACGTTGAATTTCTCAGGACTGGATGATAAACGAGACTTGCAAGATCCTTATGCAGAGCTTTGTCAGTCTTCACTGGCGTTTTTGTGGATCGATATGTATTTTTATGCAGAGAATCTTTAATTTTTTTCCAGAACATTGATATTGCCCGTTTACTGTTTATACGTATTACAGAATAATTAAGATTGCCGTCGACAACCGTACAATGTTATTCAGTATTATCCATCTCATGAAAGAAGCACCGGACCAGTATTTCACTTTTATAACGGAAAATCGAACATCGGTCCACGTGCCTGTGTCACTGGCCTCGAGTTGCTTGCTAGTAACGTGCAATCTGTTTGATTGTTTCGAATGGAAATATCCAGACTCAGGACTTTGTGTTAAATTCCATTTAACCTGACGAGTTATTCAAGATATGGTTTATTTAATTTGAACACCGCTCAAACATGTCCACCGATCTCCTATTTTGGTAAACATTTCTTCCTGAACCCAGTCTTCCCTCAAGCAGAAAACCAGTCAAACGTTGCGTTTACATTTCGTCGTTATATGACTCGTACGTACACGATGTAATATAGTAAGTCACAAGACAAGTGAATGACATAGTGCCAGGATTTCACCTAGTTCGCAATCGCACAACTGATAGCGAGAGTCGTAGTTATCACGCCTGTTAAAAGAAACTAGAGATGATTGAAATACTACATTGTTTTTACAAATCTAAAGCATCACTGCGTGTGATAGTTGCAACGTTCGAAATGACAATGTTTGTGACCATGGTGTTCAGAGTTTGCTGATAATATCCAGTAGATCTGGCCAGGTAGTTAGCACACCGCATGTATTTTGCTGAGTCAATATCCATCCAATGCAAATAAAGCACAATGTGGATACCCATTCAGTGAGCTTTGCCCATACACGACAAATCAGTCTGGTAAGCATCACAAGGAAGAGTTTCGATTTTACAAACCTGAACTGGTCTTTCTTGTTCTTTATTAAGTCGCTCGCAGGTTTGTACGAAGTCAGTCTGTTGAAACTATGAAGTCTACCGACTGGAGACTGGTTTTGAGTCCGTATAATCAGGTTTCTGATTGACAACGGCCCAAAGAAGGATGTCATTCAGTAAACACGACTCAAGCACGATCTTCTATTTCGGCTCTTTTGAAGGGAATCAGTGGGTGCGGATTCCGTTTTTCGCACAGCTATTCAGCAGTATACGTCTTTATCAGAAAAGCAAGCGAATTTCAACTATTGTGCTTATACATGGTGGTCACACTCTAGCAAAATAAACTGTCAACTACAATTGGTTGTGTGTGCTGTTCAGACCAGTTTTTCGTTGTAAAGGAGACAGCAATTGCTACTCTTGAAATCCGTCAGGTTAGTTTCACGGCTGGGACTATGAATGAACTGAACTCACACCACGTTATACTCCAATAGCTCTAATGTAATCGGTATTGTATTCCAATCCTAATTGGCAACGTTCTTCCCATAAATACATGAATGATGCCTTTTGCCTTGCGCACAGCTTTCCGAAGCAGACAAATCACATGAACATCATTGTAATTACGCATTGCCTGTATCCTCTATTCGACCGTCTTCCTTCACAAACAGACAGTGCTCACTAGTGTGTGATTAGTGCCCCAGAATGACATGCTGAACACACCAATATGCGTCCATACTGTAACTCGTCGCGTTGTCTTTCGTATCAAGTATCCTAAATAATCATACTGTATGAGGATATCTCGCACGCTGACGATCCTTTTGTACACAGCCTAACCGTTATGCACGAAAACGTGCACATATCGTCCGCTCGTAAAACGTGTGTTTGTCAGCGAAAAAAGCCGACACGAAAATGAATCTCAGAAGCTGTGATAAATGACTGTCAAGTACTCTTGTTAATCCAACAACGCACACTACAACGATCAATAAAACGAACTGAGTAGGTCATAGCCAGTGGAGATTTTGCGACCACTCTGTATAGAATGTGTGCTGAAATTACTAAAGAAACGCACGTTAAAATATTATAGAAATCTAAGGGATATGAAACATAGTTGTATTAACTGAAAGAACAAAGTATGCGGGGATTACATAATAAAGCAAGTCTTGGTGACTGAACACCAAAATTCCTTGCCTTGAACTGATTGGACGTTGTGTATCCCAATTAGCACCTGTATTGGTCAACTATCAGAAGTGTTTGATCACAACTAGGCAGATTGTCTGCTTCAGCGACTGTTGGCGGCACTCTAAAGGGCGTGGTTGTGAACAAGCGCCGTTAACCATTAATCAATCGATTACCTATGTGTCTCAAAAAACTGTTTGGAAGTATTATGTACTGAAGTCCGGAAGTCCCTCAATTTTGCCGTTTTTCACTCAACAAATCGTCCATCGTTCTACTTAGTCGTGCACTATCTTCACTTAACGATGACATTGGTAGACACTACTTTAGAACTGTAACTGGCGCAATCTGTTAAGCCAACCATCTTTCTGGATTCCACATGACAGAAAGTCGAACTGGCAGCTCGTCCTGAAAGAGAGATTTATTTGGATTCATCTGATGTAGAACATGCCGCACGAATTTACACACCTCCTAATGATTACTTGAATCCGGTAGAAGTAGTATCCACCATGATTGAATGTTTTCTAACGTTTTTATCATTACTAAATTTCTTTAGTTACAGTTGCCGGTATGACGCTCAAACCAAGTAAGCTGTGTTGATAAGGATAGTCAATGTTGTGTGTACAATTATATGGGAAAGTGGTAAACGCAACCATGGCCTAGTCAATCTATAGAGAATGGACATTTCTGTTTTTTTATCAACATTAATGTTCACAACAACACTAGGTCGACTGTAACGTATCTTGTCGTTCCACAACTTGACGTAAGTCGTCAAACGAGACTGAAAAGTACGCTCATTCTGGGCGGTAAAAGATACTCCACAAAATTATTCCATTCCAACTGACGTTATGGAATGGTAGAAGACACTGCAATATTAAAATAAATATAATTGGTAGATTCAAATAAATTTTAGCCAATCGCTTTCGTATGTACTCAGCGTTGGTCACCTTATCCATAACAGTCCAGCTTTTTGTTTAGACTCCTTTTTATAATCTTGTATATATACTCGCACAATGCATACAATTCGTTCATCTGATGTGCCTCCTCGATTGTTCTGTTCTGAGTTTCAATCATCAACTTAATGACATAATCTTATTTACAAATCTTATTACAAAGTAGAAAAAAGAGAAGAAGTAGAATTTGTTCAACCCCCTAGTCGTTAGCATCTTATCAGTCTTCCATCTCAAACGTCAAGTAGGACCCAAAATACCCGTAGGATAGGATATCGTAACAGCGTTTCTTATAGTGATAACAGTTGTAATTTATATACAAATTCAGAGTTGTACTCAATATACACAGTGCTGCGGCGCGGTTTGTATCCCGTTAACTGCTTCTCTTGATAAGCTGTTTACCTAAATTATATTGCTGATTAAGAATTACATCTTCTTTTGGCAAAACGTTTCTCCATCCACTACTTCGTTCGCATATGATTTAATGACAACTTCTGGATAATGCTTTGAACGCAATAATACCGATGAGTGGTCTTTCTGCTTCATTCTCAGCTCTGTCCTCCAACATTTTTGATGGACATGACAAGACTCATATGTGCATCTATCTGTCTGAGGTAGAAAGACCAGAGCTACTTAAACTGAAGCTTTTGGTATTTACCATGGAGGCACCGATACATGAACAACAAGCTTAAATCATTCACCCTGTTCCTAGTAATATTTTCATGTGTTCTCAATAATGTGATCATAAAGCCTGGCAACTTATCCGATGTGATTATGATGGGAAAAGTTGTAAACGGTACAACAGTAAATGTAAAACTTTCTGTGGCAACGTTGTTTAAAGTCAGTGACCAAATTGACAGTGTAAAACCGGTGGCTCAGTGATGCTATAGAGAACTTCATGCATTAATCTGTACATGTGTTTACAAGTGAACGGTTGCAACATAAACTGAACTCATGGGCATCCGGTCACTTGTCTACTGACATGTTCTGCACCAGGTGAGGCGCGATAAAAGACGAAGAGCTCAGGGCTCTCAAAGTTAAATTCCGTTACATCCCTAATCCATGTCATATGAAATCCACGAAATGGTCCATGGAGTAGTCTGTCCCGACAGCAGTTCACCAGCTGTCCATGCTGGAAACCACCAATATCACTGTTCACCATTGAAAGTATACTACTGCTATACAGTGAGACAAACTTATCGAATTACAGCTCCCGATGTGTTGTCTTGGCTCAACTGATAGAGGACTTAAACTCACCTTTTCAGCTGACCGTTTCAGTTCAGCCAATGTTCTTTTACATGAGGCCACTAATGTTTTGTGTTAGTATCCACAAAATGTACATCAGACGAATATAGCTAACAATGTAGATGTGAGAACTCGACCATGACGACCGAATCCAGGTGGGGTGGAGCCCAAAGCTCGGATGAGAAAGGTGTTATTGACTGGATGACTTGAATTGTGTACATGTAAGTATTCTTAACCAAGTAATTGCGAGCGAAGACCGTCATTCCTCATCACCTAACTTTATGAGGAAACCCGATGAAATTTGCATGATTTCAAGAGTGGTAGTGTTGATGAGGAACACACGGCTTATTCAGCTTGCAAAATCTCTGCTTCACTTATTCTGCCGCATTCGGGCCCGTCTTCATCGAAAACATAATAGATGTCCTGGTAACTCCAGTCGGTAAGTCTGCGATTAGGATTGGAACCAATCTGGAGGAAAATTGCAATGAACGTATTACAAACTACTAGTCGGGAAATAGTTCAATATTCATCAGCCTATTATTGGTTCCAGCTGACCCTAAGTGGGAAAAGACCGAATAGATTTTTAGTTGAAAGATGAAAAATATCTAACACAACGTCACAAATTGATCGTTATCCTCTCACTGTGTAACAAAGCAAATAATGTAATATTTTATCCCCTCTTTCAGTTTATTTCAAGGAACAATTCAAAGTTGTTCAATAGTTTAAGTCGCTTTCATTTCAGTTTCATAGTTATTACATATTTATTGTTTTATCTCATCTCATGTTATTGGTTTGCATTGCTGCAAGTTTTGCTGATCAGCTAGTGGATATTTTCATCAATGGAACAACCATCTGAACAGCGTAATGAATAAAAGAAGTTCACGTGATGAATTCATTTTTTTACATTCCTTGTTTTGTAAACAAGTCATGTCTGAAATGTAAACGAGTAGGTGACAAAAGGATTAATGACTATTTACTTGTGTTATTAGAAGGTGTGGCAACGTAAGAGAAGGGCTAGTCTTTCTTTTAGGGTTCTGAAGGAAGTTTGTGGCAACAATTCAATAGACTGAAGAAGTCTCCCAGGTTACGTGAACAAATAACTTAGAAGAAGTGATACACAAACATGGCTAGTCCAATGATAGGGTAAGGACGATAAATTTAACATCTATCTTGCAGCTTAGGTGTGAACAGACGTTAGAGCTTACAGTTTGTTTGTTCTGTTAGGCTTGATTTGCACTGTTACATACAAACACCGACAACTGATAATTGAGCATGTTGGAGAGGATAAGTTAGCTGCAATCGTCATTGGATCAGCGACGGTGTGATCCCTCGGTGCATCACTTATGCGTTCAGCTGCACTAAACACCGATTTCTGATTCCGATAAGCGTCCGCTCATAGCAAGCAAACAAAACCTGCAAGCGTGTGTGATCTTCTGTACACACTTACCATGCAAATCAGGCTAACGAGGTTATCGTTACGGTTTGGCTGGTACAGCACATAGGGTATCATATACAGCTGAGGAGATGGTGTCACTTCCGTTACCATCAGCCTCCTCGATGTTAGTAACACCATCGATTGGTAGCTGGGTAATTGTCGTTGAAAGACAACCTGGAGAAATGGCTGTGGTGAGCGGACCGAGAATAAAACCTGAATTTGGAAGCAAAAAGCTTTGAGTTCGCATCAGAAAAACAGACATTCGGGAAATGTCCTTACCCTCCTCGAATCTTTCGCGCTGCTACAAAGGCCAGCCGTCCAGAGCCTGAGTATGTATTGCGGCCACAGAAAACTACATTGAGCTTATTTTAGTCGTCAATGTCGGAGAATCCGTAGATGTACAGGTTACTCCGTGAATTTCCGTCATAGCATCATAGGGTGATCGTACGGATATATTGATACTATTGTTACTGTTTATGCACCATCCCTACGTTTATGACCGGATTGTATGTCGTCTGAACACTTGAGGTTCTCTATTCCGAATCTCTTGTACAACATGAACTCGATATTCTTCCACGATAGATGCTTCACTGCCGCTTTATTTATCAATCATTTCGGCTCTCAAGCAAATCACTGGATGCTTTGGTAATTTCCATGTGCACAATATGTGACGAATACTTGGGAATGGCGTTATAACATCACGTTATGGAGATGTCCAAATCGCTGTAGGATTTTGCTCTTCATAGAGTCTCCACAGTTGGGTCTCATCTAAATTCATAAATCTGCCAAACTACTCAGTAGTACAATTTCTATGCTCAACAGTGGCGTTGGTGGATTCCAGCATGAACTGTTCGAGAAATCCTGCCGGGGCAGTCGATCTCCTGGATCATTTGGTGGATTCCATATGAGACAGTGTGACGGGTGGGTAATCGGGTCCAAATGTGATATTTCCGAGCTCCTGGCGTGGCTTCGTAGATCAGCTGGTAGAGCGCTTGCCGCGTAGAGTCATGGTGTTTCTGTCGCTGGTTTGAATCTAGCCGAAGCCCTGACTTTTCACAGTTGGGTCTCATCTAAACTTCATAGAGTCATTCGGTACAACAACATGTTCTTGCCCGGTTCTCAGCATCTTTAAACTCAGCTGTTTTAACCAGTGCAGTCTTTAGCTCCCTTCACACGATTCTTTATTGTACTTTACAAAAATTTTGTGCAGCTGTTTGAGCAGAACTATTTCGGTGTTAGTTTGGTTGATTCATATTTACTGTATAGTCAAAACAAGGTAGACTGCACTTCTGTATTTTTTGTGACATTCCAGTCCGCAACGGCTCAATAATTTACTGACTAGTTCCGCCGTGTATCTTAATGCATTAATCCGATGCTTTCGGCAGAGAATCACGTTGTATGGCGCGACAATATATCAGTAACATTGCAGTTCAATTCGCTTTGTCGTTGGTTCACAAATGTTCACCATTCCTGCTTTTTTACTCTACCACAGACATCTCTCGTGGACCGTGATGGACCATGGACCATGATGCACTTTACGAGTTTTTCGTTTTCTTTGACCCTCTCTAATTTGCCAAAGTGGGAAAAGATCCATTCACTTCATATTCTAGCTGTGCAAAGAGCACTTATTTGGAATTAGTTATTTCCATCTACGATTTCTTGTTCTCATAAATCTCATTATTAATTGGAACTTATGTTCATTTTATCTATCTTTGTGGTCAGAATATATCACGATTCACATTGGACAATATGGCTATGTATTTGTCCCTGACAGTTTCCAGATAAGATGCGGACTTCAACAGTCCAGAGCTTGGCAGTTCCAGGTTCCATGGCAGAGAGTTTGGGTCAACAAGGCCGCAATTCACATATAGTACGCATTAGAATCATGTGATTTATCTGGTTTGATCTTGTCTCCAGTGTCCTTTTGTTTGCAATAAAATTAGTAATAACTGGTTTGTAATATGTAATGTGGTTGATATAAGTTAAATAACATTTACATTTGTTCATCTTATGATTTTCACCGTCCATTTTCGAAAATAAGCACTAGATTTGTGTTTCTTTTCTGCTATAGCTCACCACTAGTTCTTATTCCTGTGACAAACGGAATTTAGACGGGGGCCCACGTTCTCTTAGGAAGATCATATAGTCCACTGCGTCCTTTACCTCATTAAACACCACCAGATTTTCATTTCTGAACATTCATTCGTTTGTATATGGTATCAGTTGGGGGAAGCGACTTTAGTTGACAGTTAGAATTCTTCTTACTCACTATTTATAAGTATAGATCGCAGCTGTCGTATTCCCATAGACTTTCCAGTCGGCCAATTTTGAACGGCAGAAGCACCAGACTGGAGTTTCGCTTTCTTAGAGCTCATCAGTAGTGAATATCATTGTCAACGCCGGGACTTGAAGCACGGCCATGCTGTTCATGAGGCAACCATGGTTACCAACGCACCGTTGACCGAACTATCGTATGTGAACACAACCACTTTCGCTTGTGAGTTATGATCAGGTTGCCCGATCGACTCGAGAGGAGACACAGTTACCGTCTGTTAACTCCAATCGATGACCCCTCGACAACGACTTCTCTCCAAGTTGAAATCACAGAAATCATTGAATTGTTGAGGGGTATTTGATTAATGATGAGTGGTAGGGGATTTTGATTTTCATACAGATTTGTAAGTAGTCTGAACTAATAGCATTGGCCAATGAGGTAATCTGTTCCGACTGAGTGGAAAGGCGTTTAATTCGAAACACGGCGCAATCCCGTTAACGTGACCCATCATTATGAGTACGTTAATCGTCAGAAGAGTACTCATAAAAATACGTCGAAGGGGAAACTCGTTACAAATGAACTTCAGCCTCCCGTTTCTGGCACTTACATGTTTGGTCCTGGGCGTTTTCCTGATTCCGATTGCCCTCTCCCTATGCAGCCTAGCGGAGACTTCAATGCTTGCGTTTTTTAAGGGAAAAGATCATCAGTATAGTTGCACTAACTGGTAGAAAATTCGTCACGATTATAGAACGTTCCCCGCTAGCCTTTTGTGGCACTTGCAAAGCGTGTGATTGTATGGACTGCAATTCTGTTATTCATTGCGCTGACTCTTGACTTTCGTTCCGGCGTATGTCTTGGAACTTCTGCATTGCCGTCTAGTAGGTAGTTTCATAGGTGGGCCTCCTTAATCTGATTGTTATCTTGATTTGACAACGGCATTACGGGAAATCCAAACTGTGTGATTAGCGGAAAAACAGTAGTCCTAACTGCAATTAATTCGAAAGTATGATAAGGGCAAAAATGAGATTCAGCCTCTAGGCTAGTAGAACAAGTCGACACGCTCAGGTAGGCAAGCTGATGAGATGTATTACATCTGTTCGCTCAATGTGAATAGACTTATGCCTCACACAGGCATGACAGTCCAGCTAATAAAGAGAATTTTGAGATTACTGTCGATATCGTCGAGGCACCCATCTTATTGAAATAATCTAAATGTTTGTTGTAGAGAAGTTGCGACGAGTCTGTTTATTAGAGAGCAGTTCAGTACATCATACTGAGGGATCTAGTGTGCAAAACCACTGTAATCGGAATTCACATTCGACGATACTTTCGTTCGGCATTTCCTTGCACCATCTTAATCTCGTTTTATAAATGTCGCGGGAGTTACCAGTTCCCCGAAAACGTTGTGAGACCACAAGTGACAAAGTTCACTTGTGAGTGACCTTTACCTTTGTCATGGTCTTGCGCGGATCCGGTCTTCCTAATCCACCTACGCCCTCGTGACAACTGTTGTTGTCATCCCTACTACACACCTAGACTGTACTGTCTAGACCTTTGTCTCGTCTCTTCCTTTCACCTTGCTTGTTGCTAGTCGCAAACTCTATAAATGCGAACGGGTTTGTGACCATGTTGTCTTCGGATTGAGTGACATAAAGAAGTACTGTCCAGAGGCCAGTCTTTTCCCTGTGTTCGTTTGTTAGTCTCAAGTTGTTGGATTGATCGGAAAGATACGTATTAATCGTGCATATTTCATAGTCAGTCGTTCAGAACCGTTGAACGTCGTTCCGTTATCTACCGTTTTACTAACCGTTATTCTGTTGTCTGTTTACACGCTCGTAGGCCGTATACCATCAAGATACATTATTAAAACATCATGAAAGTCTCCGGCAATAAGACTTCTTTTCGGATTTTAAAGCTCGCTTGTTTAATGCAGTTATGTATGTTGTGGTGCTTCACGGCTGCGAGGTCTGGCCGTCCAGAATAGGTGTGACTCACTTTCAAGTAGTTGGCCATCAATGTCTGGATTCGGTCGTCATTATCGAGTGTCACCAACGGGTAAACAACTATGAGGTAAGTATTCAGTAGTAGGTACCAAGTAAGTTCCTTAAGTATGTACCAACTCACATTGTTACGTCATTTATTGAAGATACCAGTTGTTCGTCTGCCATATCAAACACTTTTCACTGATCGTGCGATCGACTGGTGTAGGTAGACTGATGGTGACCTGACGTAGAGAATTGAATACAGTCATCACGCGGTTAACCACTATTGGTCGGGTTTCTTTACCAGGGTGGGGCCGTTGCTATCCCCAGAGTCTGAGGTTGGAGACTCTAGTTGAGAGGGTGGCAAACCAGGCCTAGTTTTATCAACTTTACAGTCGTTTGACCGAATTGTTCGTGAAGTAGTTGCACTTGTTGGCGCGGAATTGCGAAAGCTGAAAAGAAGCGGTCTCATTGATGAATTTTTACCTTTATATATTGGCCAACTGTTTGTTCGTAAAGTGCAGACACCTTGATGTTTAATGTTTGAGTATAGACAGTTGTTTTTAGTGGTTTATCTCTCACATTCCCCTCTCGTTTTATCTAGAACTTGTTATTCTTCTTGTGTATACGACAGTTAGATATCAGCACAAACCACTGTTGCCTTACCACGTTTGTTGTTGATCGCGAATACAGCGGGAAAGACAGGTCGGTTCCTGTACTGGATTAGGAGAGGCGATCTCCCAATTTTCGTCCCACAGATACAGAGCTATTTGTTGTCATTCGCATGCACCTACACAAATTCATTGTTGGTTGTCTACAGTTTCTGTCTACAAAACTAGACCTTACAAGTTGACGTTCCACTTTGTATGCAGTTTTCCAACCGGGGATTTGAAAATCAAGTTAGGTTTCTTGTTCCGTCTTTTTGCCAGTTGTCCGTGCGGGCAGAGTCGCTGCCGAAGGTTTGTTCAAGGAAGACCTTGCCATGCGTGAAGCTTTGAAACGCTCGTACGCTTGTGCAGCCCCTTCTCAATCGCTCCCATTACCAGTTGACTCGCCCAACAAAAAGAACAACCATAAAACACGTTATTTTCAGACCTTTTAAATCGCCGAATAGGGCAATCCTTCTTTTGGTGCCTTTTTCCCCCACAGATGGAGCAGCCTTCCAGTAGATTGTTCTTTCGTGATGCTGTTCTCAAGACAGTTACACCCACTACGAGTTGCACCATTGTCTTCTGTATTTCTTCCAGTGTCTTCTTGTACGTATTGCCGTTCGCATCCACTGAGGCCACAGACATTACTGCCAACTCCCGCGTCACCTTTGCAAGTTCATCAAGGTCCATCGGCCGGGCGACATGAGGAATACGGACTTGGTCGCCAGTCGCCAACGGGGGACCTTCAATAAATTGCTCGGTTAACAACTGCCGTCGTGGTTCTTGATTCAATCCTGGTACAGCCTTGCCAGGCAAACCATGCAGAATGGCGGTAAATACGGATGGGTCTGCTACGTGTCCAAGCTGGTCCGTCTTGAACTGCCGCATGGCCTCCCGGCGATCGGCAGGGCTGTCAAACGCAGCCAGCAGCGCCTCCTTTGCAGCGGCCCACTCCATCTTTACAGGGCTTCTTCGCGCCGCGTCTAGCACCACCCTCGCCCGGCCCTTCACCAGTGTCCGCAGAGCAGCGAGCTTCCCACGGTCTCTCTCGACTCCGATCACTTCGGCCACGTCCTCCAAGTCCTCCAGCAATGTCCGGACATCTCCATCTTCGAACGGTCGTGGCCAGGGTATTTTCATCCTCGCGTTTGTTACGGCACCAACTGTTGTGACCGCAAAAGATGCTTGGCTTGCGAATCGATTTATTGCGCAAACTCCCTTACAGGTCACGTTAAAAATGTGACCCCAAATGCGTACACTCATTTGTACGGCCGACGTGCATTCACATACATTGGATGACAGTACGTCGTCATTCGTCCATATGTTACAGTCGTTGAAGAGCGATCTCCAGATAACACAAGAAACCTCCGCTATAACCCAAACTGATTTAAACTATTGTTAGTGTGGTTTCAGTGTCTAGCATCTGGATCTCATCGCGTGAAACATGAGTTTACTCAACACGGAATAGTCGAGGTGTTCGACTTGCAGACAGCTCGGATTGTCCCACCTTGTAAGTGTTATTCTTTCATCGATTCCACACGAGCACATATCACCGCTGTCACTCTTGTACGTTTCAAAGCACAAATCTGTTGTGGAGTACACATATTAGTTGACCTCCATCAAATTAAGTTGTGTGGCTTATTGGCACACTTTATTCGGTCTCAATCCATTTTACTCACTGTGGTCAGTAGCTTCTGCCTTACAACTCGTCGTTTATCATCAGACAGTGAGCTCCAATGAATGACCCTTAGAACCGGCTTGTTATTCTACCGAAAGGGATCGAATAACTATAACGCCTACCTTTGCTCATTATTTATAGAAGCTTGGTTTTCAAAACACTGTATGAAGGACTACATTAATCGCAAAATCTTCAAAGGAGGAGTATACTTTTTAACACATTAAACTCTCCCCCATTGACATATTGTTTACTGTTGACGCATGTTCATAGTTGCTTCCTCCTTTGAAAGAGGTCAGGATTTAGAAGAGGAAACTCTAGTTAGTCCTAGCCTCTCAGGCATCTTTAGGATGGGACCAATGTACTCGAATATGTTCACATTATCTTCAAATATAACAGCTACCTTGACAATGTTAAAATTTGAAAAGAAAGGGTTTTCAGTCTAAAGTGTTTTATTCAGTTAGGCACACAGCTAAATCGGAACACTACAAAAATAACACATGACACACGCCGCGGTTCAACAGCACTAGCTAAGTAGAAAGACAACAGTTTTGTGAAGCAAAGTATGTAAAAGCTGGTTTGTTACGAAGCATATATAAACATTTCCAAAATTATCGCCCGATCTCTAGAAAACTAAACAGCAAAACTAAGTTCACTTTAAACAGTGGAAGGATTTGTTCTTCTTTTCACTGAATTCGTCATTCTGGAAATAATGGAAGTTGCTGAACGTTAGTTACGGTTACAAACACGCATTTAAATGTATTGGTGATTACATCACAAGGTGTGCTTTGTCTGATTGTTGGCATACTGCCGTGCTAATACGCACCATTTCCCGATGATCGACCTCGAGACCTTGGGTGGGTTGATGGCCTCGCTTTCATGTATACGTGAATCCATCTCCATACTATCGAGACGCGCATGCAAACCGCGAAGCAGTCAACCGCGTTATATGTCCAAACTAACTTGATAAATGGATCTAGATCACCCAATAACTAACATTCAGCGAGAGATTAATAGCAACCCTCACTTTTCTACAGTGCTCTCTAAAGCGATAGGAATCAGAGGCTGTATGCCATAGACAATTTTGTTTTTCAAATAGGCTCCCATTAGAAACAGCTCTTGGTTTCTGCAATTTCATCTATTTCAGACATGTTGAAATAAGGCACAATTACACGTTAACGTTGGGATTCTTATGGGCTGAATATAACTAAACCGGATAAAACTTTTCACCGATTGTACCCAAAGTTTATGCACTCGTCACGAGCTTTGAAGCTAACTACAGCTCAAGTGATTTTCTAACCAAGATTTCAATTTTGTTCAGTGTTTTTCTTTCTATTTCTTACGGTCATTTCCTACATAACCTGGGGTAGGCAATACACAGTCATATTCTATTTCGATACGTCGTATAGACAACAATGTACAAGTTAATTTTGTTGTTTTTGAATAGGTACTTTCTAAATACTTCAGCTCATTTGTAGTTTAAGTTTGTTATGAATCAAAGGAGGGTTCAAGGACCCGTGGATGGGAGTAAAGAATCCTTTCAGGTTGGGTGCTAGGTTAGGATTGAAGTAACAATACTTGGAACTGGATTCCGATGTTCCACTTTGTGGGCTGGTAGATAACAGAATGTTTGAAACTTGATTTATTAAATTTGTTCACCAAAACCTTTACAAGAATTCAGGTTGAAAATGTGTGAACAGTTCGTTAGTTTATCGGGTAGAAAACCTGGCGAAAATACCAAAACAAATTCAGATTATTTATAACCCATGATTACCTGCAAATTGTGGAGCGCTCTCCTAGACAGGTTTGACAAACTGTACGACCTGCTTCACGAATTCTGGATTAAGGAAAATGTAAACAGTAGGGGAACCAACTAAATTAAGCAACTAGCTGGTGAGAACAATGGTGGGGTGAGTTAGGTTTCCGTCAAATGTTGTAATTTGTTCGTTAGAAACAGAGTTTCTCTGCTTTTAACAACGGTTTTTTCTGGCCACGTATATTTCGTTGTATCTGTGTTGTACTGTTTTCTATTTGATTTAGCTCACACTACACGATACACTTGAGATGATGCCACCACGTAACCAAACCTTCATTCCACTGACACGTACGTTGTTGGTGGGAAGTTTCATGAGCAAGCTGAATTGTTAAATTTAACA
>LUCH01000840.1:41193-56262 GCA_013368495.1 Paragonimus heterotremus | reverse complement strand
CACATCCGGAGCATCCGCAAACACATGTGACTGCCTATCAAACAAGGATAAACTGTCTTTCCCAAGAGGTCACGTTGAGCTCAGCCAATTCCATGGTCTCCTCTTGTGTTGTTTATTCATTTATATAAAAAACGTTTGTGTGTGAACTTCCGGATTGAGGAAACTTTTATGTTGGTAGCTATCAAGCGGTTTATGTCTCTGAACTCGCTATCGAAGTTGTTAGTGATTCAACTCAGTGTCTGTCGTTAATTCCACCAGCCGTACTACCGTACATAGTTTGTGATGAGTTACGTGCAATTCTGCGACCACTTTGGATTTGGTTTTATTCGTTTCCATGGATCCGAAACCGTAATTTGATTTCCGCATAGTTAGGGTAAACAGAACAGTGATCTGTTGACAAACACTGCTCCCTATAATGATTGAGAATCACGCATCGACATCCGGATGTAACAAAAGTGTCGGAATATTCTTCTTGTCCGAATTGTTACATTTGAACTAACTGACAGTTAGGGTAGACAGACGGAGACATTAGGTTTAACTGGATAATTCATTATGAATAGTTGTAAAAATCTGTGTGCTGCTTATAACAGACCTCTTTTGCAGCTTATTTAGATAAAGTAAACGAAATATTGGAAGTCGCAGATGAGTTAACTTCCGTCTACTTGATATGTGGTTCCATTGCTTCATTCAAACAGGTGTTAAACTTCAGGCATCTGTGCTTCAAAATGTTGACTGCTGTGTATGTTTACCTCCAATTATTATGTAGGTCAGTTGTGTACAATTATTTATCTGACTTCCGTCTGGATCAGTTTCTATTCTGATTTTGATTGTTTTCCGGCACAATGTGATCTGTAATGACAGTGTAGTTTCAAACATTGTGTAGTAAATGGCCTTAGTATCGGCTGATCGATGGCGAAAACAATGGTCTAATACTACGAGCCTATGCACATTTACCTAATGAATAGGTAAGGTCTCATTCAAAGTCAAAGAACATGATGAATATTTCAACTTCTGAACTCAACTACCCCTCTTTCCGGGGCTTTGCCTGTAAATGGTTGGAAAAACTGGCATTTGTCCAATCATCCATACTGATTAAGTTATGTAACCCAGGTTGTTAAGTGTGTCTACAGTAACATGCAGTCTACAAATTGTAACAACGTTCACGAACTGCGGTTTGGGTTACCAATTCATTGCGATTCACAAGAGTGTATTAGTAAATTTCAGTTGTTTATCGTATAAGAACTTTTGGGAAGTCAGTACAACACAACTGCCTCTCATCTGACCGTTGATCAGCCACTTGTCTAACCTGAGTAAGGCAACAGGAAACAAAACTTTATATAGTGCAGCCGTCAGACTCATCGATACCTTCAACTGCACTTACCGTGAGTTCTCTGTGGAGGTCGATCTAGTTAATATATGCGCGCCTAGAGTTGGTAATGTGAGAGTGCACCTCAGTTCAAGCCTCTTCGGGACTCAAAAATACTCATGCACCCTCATTTAACATTAAATTATTCTGTAAGTAGGAACACTCACCAATTTTTGAATGGCCGCACATTACTGTGAATTCCTTAGTTTTGTTTCGATAGTCTAAAAATAGAAATGAGTGACGTTGTTAAAACAAACTTCCGGGGGCTACGTTTTTCAATAAGTCTGCAATTAATTAAAGCCGAAGTGCGCGATTTCAGTTCGACAATTTTATAGGATAAAAACACAAGATTCCTCAAAACTGTTACGTTCCTCAGCTAGATACCGAACCTAGGGTTACCTACAAACGACTGACTTGAAATGTTGATTGGCAACTGTTGCAGACTAGCCCGCTTAGGACAATCAGTTAGAAGACCTGAAGGGACTGACATTTGAAATGCATCATTCTTTCAGGCTGACCACGATCTGAGCTGCTACAAATAGTGGGACTCGACGACGAACCAGTGAATGACCATACTGGATGAGTGACAACAAATTCCATAGTCTAACGGAACCAATTGCTGCCAATCCAGCTTTGAGCGTAACGCTCGTTCATTTTCGAGAAACACTGAGAAAGTTGTTCCACATGACGAAACATATAGCTTTCGTCGGTTGCTACCCGCCAGGTGAGATCAAAACTGGTTGTGACTTGGCTAACAATGCACAGATGACATTGATTCTTTTGGGAAGAATTTATGAAAACTTCCGTCTGGAGGGCTTTTCCACAATTCTTGCTTGTATAATCCGTTCCCACCTGGAAGCGAACATACAGGCTTATAGTCTTCATGCTAAAGATGTTTGCACTTATTGCAAGTTTTCAGAGATGAACCGCTAGATAAATCTTAGGACCTAGGAAAATCCACTATCAATAGAGTCTTCCCAAGGAGATGCAGGCGCCATAGCAGAAACAAAATTCTTGTCCATGAACTACCTTACATTCCACGTTGTCCCCTGACACACTCCCACTCAATGCACGTTTCTAAACGTTTAAGTGATCGCACGCTGGAAGTGGGATACTTTATCAGCCAAACTCCTTCACAGTTATGATGCGGTCACACTGGAGAACATTTTCTAACCCAGTTTGCGTGGTTGAATTGGTTGATAAATTGAAAACGTCTGCAAGATGGGGACATTCTTGACGATCAACCTGCACTATAAATTTCCTATCCAACGGTTTAGCCTAGTCCCACAGGCCATTAAATGTACAAATCCAAATGATCTTTGTTGTACCGTATCTCAGCACCCGTTGCTGTCATTGTTTCACACTAGCAACTTCGGTGTAGTTTCCTCTTGTTTACTTCTACTAGCTTTTATTGCACCAATGCACCATCTAATGCAAAAATACGAACGAAGAAATAAGTATCTTTCTGGCTTCTGTGACAGTCAGTGGACCTACTCACCGGAATCTCCATGAGCGATATTTTTTGGATAGTTATATCAGTTATGGTCATAACTTATTCCACTCGCATCCTCTCCCGTTTACTCATGGGATTTTACATCTGCTCTTCTTGTAAAGTTTGTTGTTCCTGGATGGTGCCTCTAATGTACGTACCTTACAAACTTTGAGATTACCAGTTTGGGCTGGTTTTGAAATCAATTTCCTGCCATCCACCTGACCGACGGTTAATCTATCATGGGTTCCCAGCCAAAATATATATCCCTGACACTTTGGTCTGCAGGTTGCCATAATACACGATTCACAAATTCAATTTCGTATGAAACAAACTCTGTGCTCAACCATCATGACCGTTACAGTCACTCACAACAAATAGCACGAGACGTTTCACGTGTACCTTCGTAATGAAGGATATTATTGCTTCCAGTCAGTAAACCAGTTTGCTGTTGGGTTACCACATTTCAAACCACGGCTCACTAAGTATTCTTTATCTGTATTCGTGTGTTTGTGCCATTTTTGTCTTATAAAGTTATTGTTGGTGTTTTCCTTCTACAGTCTCCACAGTGAGCATATTACAAGTGGACGCATTCCTGTTAACTGGTAGGTGTATATAGTTGTTCCACATTCAGCTTACGCTTCGCCGTATACTTTGAGAATTTACTCAGTTCACATTCGAGGTGAGCAGAGACTTGTATTTTGGCATTTCGCCAGTTAAACGTTGTAAATGCTGAGTGTTATCAGATGCCTACTCTGACGATCCTAAGACTAGAAAATCAACCGTCTTATTAAGCTGTCTTGACTAAAGTTTCTGGGAGTGTACAACCTAATGCCGAGCATATGTTACATAGGTTTTACCAAGTTGAGCGGTTTAACTACAAAGACAGATACGTACGTATACGAACGTATAAAAAGTAGCAAAACGGAGTATTCACTAGAATTCGTTCACATTTGTTCAGAGTAAATCGTCTTTTACTTGACCAGGTACATCAGTCTGAACTGTATGGGTTATATTCTCTCTTTTCTGTAGTCATCATTCATAGGGACAAAACCAATCTTGTATTGATAGAACTAGTTGAGAAGAACCGTTGTTTGAACGCGTTACTGCCAAAACCGTTGAGCATCGTTCCTTGTTGAAATGCCGTTCAAATTGGGCACATTTATTCTATCTCGTTGTCATTATCCCTCAGTTCAGTCATATACATCAGGTTAGCAGTTGGCCAGCATACGGACTTTGATCCGTTATAGAAGACTTAGACTCTACTGTGGGTCAAGGATCATCCGGGCGGCAGAAAACGTTGTAAACCTGACAGTTGAAGTGCACATCAGTGGGATGCCGCAATTTACAACATGCACACAGTGTCGACTGGACTAAAGGTTTACAGTGAACCCGGTCAATGTGGCCCGTGAAGTGAACAGGCAGAAGCTCTTTTTCAAATGACGTGTACCCAGTGTTATATCATACTTGACGTTTATTTTGTCTGTCACCCCACACTAGCGTACGATCGTTCACCGGCGCTTGTTTGGGTAGCAGTCAATTTACAACATTATACTTCCCATCCGGACAAACTGTGTATCACCGTAGATTGTGTGTTACTTATTGGTTCATCCAAAGTCGCAAGAACTAAATCGAATTTCACCATTTGTTGTCAGGATTAACACTAACACAATGTCGCATCTGTAATGGCGGATTCTGTGAACACTCACGTGTTTGACATAAGACCACTTGAGTGTTGTGTGCTATTTTGCAGAAGATCCAGACAGATTATTTCTATTGAACGATGTGAGTGTGACTGGCGTCCGCAGATGGAGGGTCAGGGTGGCTAAGGTCATCTTTTATACGACGATGTTTGTCTCGGTTACAACTAATCTGATTATGGACATGTCAATGGACCATGGTCTGCTTGCCTAGGCCAGTGTGTATGTTTTGTGATCAAGTACGATCTCAAACATCAAGGTATTTCGCCAATGAGAAACACTAATGGGTATGTTTAGAAAGCTTATATATACGAAACGTGTATGAGGGAGAAGTGCGGCGACCGTATCGAATTACCTGTTGTACAGATAGCCGGAAGCGGATAACCGAAGTATCGACAACCGGGATCTACGCCACTAGGAAGTCATTCAGTTAGGTGTTTCACGTAGTGACAAATCAGTTATGGTAGAAAAACCCAGTTCCCAAAGGTCTTCAAAATAACGTGCGCTTGTAATTAAAAAATGTTTTACTACCCTCAAAGTTATGAATAGTTGTGTATTTCTAGACAGTACATTTAGCTTCTGCAATCAAGTATTCCAGTGTGGTGAGAAGACTGTGCCATCATATCCACTCCTGTCGTAAACTGTTCCTCATGCTCTGACGTTTTAGATTTGGAACAGGGTTTTGCAATGCAAATCTGGACTTGTATGGTCTCGTTAATCCATTACGAAAACAATATGTAAAAACACTTGGCATGCAGTTACCACCTCATGAGATGGTTCGAAGCATTTTATTGTGGTGAAATGCAACTAGATATTTTGTGTTGAAAAAGTCTGTATGCATCCTGGTGTGTGACCCACGGATTTCTAGAACAAAATATATGAATTATCCGTCAGACAACAAAAAATGATAGTCGTGAAAAGGAAGTTAACCAAAGTTGATGCATTTGATAGTTTTGTGTAAAATTTAAACTGTCATCTCCCGAAAAACCTTTGAAGAGATATATGATGTTGAGTGGCTGCAGCTGTAACCTATGCAAACCTTCTGTGGAGAGAACAACGTCAATGTATATAACGTACAGCTTCTGTAGTAGTCGAACTAATTCATAGACTGACTGAAAGAAAAGTTTATATCAGTTAAGTTTCATTTAACAACTACATCTACAATGATCTGTCAAATCACGCTCACGTTGAAGGTAGCTTCTAAGCGGCTCCCTTTGTTTATCACCGAAGGGTAGTTCTGCAATGTCAATACGGAAAACAACGTTTTAAAAATCTGCAATCTCACGCTTTGTTACACTAATTGATATACCTACTTCTCTCACCTAAAAGAGAATTTCGATTAGCGGACGACTGGATTCACAGTATACTTGAATGATACATACAGTGACGCTACAAGTAATATAAACGAAGAGAATGGTTTTGCCGAAAATTGAAACTAAGGCTCAGTTACTCCTCAAATGTACATGTTGTTTCTAAAGTTAGCGGATGATGCAAAATACTACTGAAGACATTCACACTTCCTGAACTGCATGATAATCACTCTACTCGTCAGAGAACTTAGAATAACATAAAGTTCCATCGGAAGTTTAGGCGTACATCTAGAATCCATAGTGCTGTTAAAAACTGAAGGTTAGCCCATTTGATTTTTTGGCTTCTATTCTGGGCTCTGTGGCATATTCTCTGAGAAATTTTGCTGAAACTAGAATGCACAGGAATAAGCGAAACTGACATGGTCAACTCGAATTACTATGAGAAAACATTGTATGATTAGAACACATGTGAACTACTAGTATAGAATTCCTTTTCTGACAGGTAAGCACATTGCAGACCGATGACGAAGTACCATAGAACGATAGCAGTGGACTCAGCAAGTCAAAGTCTGATCAATGTATTCCAGCCACTGTTTTCAGCCAACTGTGATTTCACGAAATGGGCATCGCAACGGTGTATTTATCCACAGCTTGAAATGTAATTAGGGTGATTTGAACAACAATTCAACTGGTTTGTCCAGCAAAACAACTGACACTCACTCATGGCTGATCCGAACGTTACGCGCACCCTGAATATGAGCTCTTTGAATCCTGTTTTGTAAAACGTAAAACAAGTATCACATAATTGCAAATGAAAATTCGATCTCCTTTGATTTACGAAAAGCATTTCGCTTTCGGTTTCACCGTTGTCGGTGATTTTTATCTTGATTCACTGAATTTCTAAAGGGTTCGTAACTTTCGACCCATTCGTCAGCATGCCGTTATAGGCTTCGACAAGTGATAAGTATTTCTATCCCCAGACAACTTTTTAAGAGTTATGGCACTTTCTTATCATCTCATGAACAGTTTACTGTTTGACAACAAACAAGATTAAATGGTGACGAACTTTCGAACACACCGCTCATAAATCTCAGGTCGTATTGTTACAGTTATGAGAACGTCGTACATATATCACGGACAAGTAGCAACTGCATTTATCTTGTGCGACAATCTACTCATGTTGTTTTAGTCATGTGCCAATTCAGTTCAGCTGTCCTCTCGCCTTGAGCACTGTCCAATAAGATCAATAGTTATTGAAAAAACGATACGAGTTTGAGTCGCTTGAATACAGTTTAGATATCGTTGTCTGCTGAATACGTTTGTGGTGGGAATACTAGTCGAACAACTTTCGATCATAACCGAACTAAGAAAACAAAGATTATTCAATGAGCTGCTTACCATTCAAAAGATAATCCACCATTTCTTGAATGTATTCATTTTCGCAATCTTGGAAGTATCAAACAGAACTGGTTAGCTAGATTTGCATGACAAAAATGAGGTGTACATTGTGACGAACGATTATCTTGTCATTTTTGCTCCGATTTATTAAATTATGTGTGTGTGTTTATCAGAAAGATTTACTAGATGCCCTTTGAAGTAGCTTACCTGGATCCGTTTCGTTAGACGTGTTCCAGCTGGAACGAGCACTTCGGAGTAGTATTTGGAACCCTGCGGTAAGAATGAGTGAAATATTTATTCCCGCATGCTGGAAACCAAGTCTAATTATATCGTTCATTAAGCAGCACTTAAAGCATTCGACTCTCGTAAGAGTGTATCGATTTTTTGAAGGTAAATATTTTGCCGTCATGTTTAGTTTTCAAAATGTAGTTGGTACTTTATTGGTTGTTTGATAAAACCACAGATCTGCAACAAATCAACTCATCAGAAAATAGCAGGGAATACGGAACTTCAATGACCGTTGACTTCTCAATGCACATTTCAAGATTCGATTTTATTTGACGGAGGCGACACATTTGGCTTCAAACGTTCGTCCTGACCAGTTGGCTTTTTGTATCTGATGCCTGTATCTATCACATGATTGTTGACGATTCTGAGGACGACCACTCACGTTATCTGTATAGTGCTGAAACGGTTTGACAGAGGTTTCGCAAACTTGTGCGTCTTAACTGGTGGTCTGCAGTGGATTCGGTCATTCGATTGGTTTGTAAGTTGATCCGCGTCAGAAACCTGATCTGCATCAATGCGATTTCTAATTTCACTCTTCCATCGTTCAGAGTCAACTGCTTATGTTGAATGGTACTTTCAAATCATCACAACTCTTGTAAATGCATAAATCACAAAACTCTTCACGTAACAATAGGCTGTGTCACGGATGGAATATCGGTTTCCAGATTTTATGACCTTATGCTAGTCAATAGATCACTGAATTCACGCCCAACCTGATAAACTCACTGTGACGATGCGATTGAGAAACACACATCAAAACCGAGCACACATTGAAACACTTCTAATGACAGTTCATTAATTCGATCGGAACATACTACCGACAGGTTGCGTGCACTTAGCTCACATCTCAGACAGTCTGAGTGGTAGCGACTTGACCGATGACTTCATTTGAGTAAGTGTTGTCAGGCATTAAATAGAGACGGCAGGATTGTTTGTTTGTGGGTGTTCAATTTACCGCCCAGAAAACATGTGGACGTTTTAGCTGCAAATGCAACCATTGTGAACCGATGACCTCAAAGCCGGTAGGAAATTAACAATTGTATAAATTGAGGCGGCAGATGGTTAACAGTGTTGAGCAAAATTAATACTTCGAAGTATAAAAGAGTAGTCGTTGAACCTAAGATGTGGCAAACGATTGTTATCACAACCGTGCTACAGCAAATGGATTTTGAAGTTGTTTGCACAGATTAACGTTCTAACACTGACCACCAGCAGATGATGACTATTATTCAGGCTGTAAGACAATGATTTCCGAGATGCAACTAAGTCGTAAATATTTTTCGTCCGTCGGAGAAATGCTGCATATCATAAACGATCTACAGCAGTTTAGGTATGCATCATTACTAAAAGAAGCGATCGACAGTCACGTGAAGTTGTTGGGAGGAAAGCGTAATGATAAACAAAGTCTATCATGTATTTTCTTCTTTGTGACTAACACATCTCAAGTATACTAGCCATCGTGTTCAAACAGGCCAACGTTTGCCTTTGATGTCATAACCACCTGCAGATCTGTTCGGACACTTCTAAATGGGTCATATTAGTAAAGTTTTCAATACAATTAGCTGGGAACGTGAAATAGTGCTTCCCGAGTTCCAAATCAACTACATGTTAGTACTGTTTAACGTTGCGTCGATAATGCGTCAACACTTAAACAATCCTTGATATGCTTGTTCAACGACAATCAACTTTTCTTTCCAGCATGATATATCTCCATTTTCAGTCATCGAAAGAGCAAGATTAACAATTCACCACTACTGCTGGTGTATATCGTCGACTTGGGATACAAGTAATGTTTCGCATTATGAGCCCTAATATACCTCTACGCTTTGCAGATTCATGGAAGTTGAAGTGGGCTTGACCGAGCGATAAGATTGCAGTACTTGCCGTAATTTAACAAGATGATATGATCATCAATAATGTTGCCTGGTGGATTAAAATTTACGTCCGACATTTTTGACATTCACGGGTACATCCCAAATAATAACAATTGAGAACGCAGGTAACACAAACTGAGAACAAATAACATTAAAATGTTATTTATGCCTTATGTCGGATATTGTGAAGTACTTAGTTTACTTTTGATTAATATAATCTAGTTCGCCAAACAGTAGTTATCTCCCATAGATAATCTTCATGTATTTATTTGAATAAGATTGAATATCCAACACGATAGGTTGTCGTACAAATAAATGGAAAAGATGAGCAAGTAGTTAAACTGCATTGGAATCCAATAAGATATGAGCAGTTAGTTAGGCAGTTAGTCAAAACAACGGATATTAATTAATATTAAATATTGATTAATTAATAGTGAATAATAATGGTATTTCTTGGTCAACGATCACTGGACATGAAATGTGTGCGAGTTTTATAGACTGCACTCGCCTCTCAGTAACAATCGCTCAAGTACTTCATGTAGATACCGAGGCCTTCTTTGACTCGTCTGTTTTCACACTGTTTACGGTCAACCAGATAATAGTTAACTCAGCTGACGTGATCCATCCCTATCATGACCGGTTTTTCTAGTTATCGGGTTAAAGTCAGGAGTGAGCTTAATCACACACTAAAGCAAAAACAGGGAGGTTGGCGTTATGAACGATTCGGGAGACCAAGCTGAAAGAAATTGAGCCATTGTGTTTTGATCCATACTTTCCAAGTCTTTTAAGTCATACTACGGTATTCGCCGCTTTGGGTGTTTGGACCATCTAACATATGTTTCAGTGGCTTTAGTTGGCTTTTTTAAGCTAACTGTCTGGTGGAAAAATGAAGTGGCGGATGGTCTGAAACCGACTGTTGTAGAGTTTCAGGCTGAACATCATCCACGATTGATCGCAGCTGTCGCACTCCCATAGACTTTCCAATCGCCTTTTTTCAATAAGAAGCACTAGACTCGAGTTTCTCTCTCACCAGAGCTCGTTAGTAGTGTATATCCTCGCCACTGCCAGGTTTAGAACTCCGGCCACGCTGTTTATGAAGCAACCATGGTTACCCCTGTGTTACTGACCCCACGTTAGGCACGACCGAATTATCATATGTGAACGCTCAACCACCTTTGCTTGTGAGTAATGAGCAGCTCGGATCACAAAAACCAAACGCTGTCCAAGACTACCCAGGGTTTGGGGAACAACTGGAGGAGGTATACCGAAACTTGTGGGCACTGTGTTGAGAAACATTGAGAGCCTATTTCTACCGTTAACATAGTACGTTCTGACCACAAATTGTTCGACCGTCTTTCATATTCTGTTATTCTTCTGTAACACACAAGTTGTCCATACATTACATTACATTCCAACAGTAGGATGATTTGTATCAGAGGTGGCTGAAATTATGTTACCAACACTGGGAACACTAGCGAAATAAAATCCAATGGTTATTCCACATACTGTGTGTATGGTATAAACAACAATATTGACGTATGTAACGAACGTGATAACTCATAAAGGAAGCTTAGACCCTGTATGAACAACCGCGAATATGCATTAGGCTTGTCACTAGTAAAACAATCCAGATGTACGACTACACAGCAAACAGTTTGGAATCTGGATAAGGACGTATTCAGAAATGTCTTACGTTTCAATTTTGAAGATTGTACACACTCTTACCCAATCACACACACAGTGTATCACAACTCGTTGAGATGCAGGTTTTGTAAAAATTACCCCGACCCACATTGGAAAGAGCCTAATATTTTTTAATATATACATATAGTCAATCATTAGCTGACTTAATGCGAACACGGAGGCTCAGTTGTTTTTTATTCGGAGTACCCGCTACTTTTTCAGTCTGGAACCCAGCACATTTGAATATCACCCGGGATTAACCAAATATCTGACACTCACGGGAAGTGTTTAAGTTAAGCAACGTGAATTCAAACCTCGGTTATGCAAAGAAAGTTACTTAGGTGTCCTTGAACCGATTTTGCGATGATCGCAACAATAGGAATCCTAGGCTTCCACAAACTGCAATAAACGCGTCTCTGGCTGAGAATGTTTGTTTACAAGAACACCTTATCCTAAATCATGCGTTCCTGCATCAAGAATGTCAGCCACGAACGATTTCGCTCTTTTGTACGGATAAGAATATTTGGTTATGTCAAACACATTGTTGAAAAGTTAGCGGTCGACGCGTTTGTCTGAACAGTTGGCTAACAAAATTTCGTCTATGGCTCAAACAAGCACACAAAGTACAATTCGGAGACGGCCATGGGATTGGTCCAATTTTACACCAGTTCAATTCAGAAGTTAAAACATACTGTTTTCTTTCAGTAAATATGTCAAATAAACCCTGGTAACTGATAAATAGTAGACAAGGCTTTGGTCAATACCGCCCAAAGATCACTCGCAACCGTTCATACTTGTTGCAATTTAATAGACTGTTCTGGCAACTCCTTTCAAAAAGAATCACTATATCACAGTTTCCCTCCTATTGAAGCTTGTCAGTAGTGCATATCCTTATCACAGCTTGAGCTAGAACTCCGAACACACCTTCACGAGAACCATTCATGACATCCTATTCTGGGAGCCCACTTGGTCTGATCATGTAATTTCGTTACGATCCTTCGACACACATGTCTATATGCAGCCGTTAGCCAAGACCACTGAAATCAACACGAAAACTGTTAAACAGTTAAATTCTAAACTTCTCTGTTGAAAACAAAATGCTCAGTATGCTGTATTTCAAAAGTATTCGGCTTTAAGTTAGTATTCAAAGTGAATCTATAACACCTTTTAGTTCCTTCCCCCGATAACCTCTGTGACTTATTAATGCAAAGTTTATTCTGAGGATTCTAACGTTAACGTGAAAGTCGCTGGTTCGTGGTTGGTATTAGCATATTACGATAGCATATGTTAGTATTTGTATATGGTTGTATATATAATGAAATTTATGCTAGTATATGGTATTATACCACAATAAAACAAAAGAGCAAGCAGAAACACATTTGATATTGTCTTTTTGTCAGATATAATAATTGCCGAGGGACATCTGGTTGGCACATTTTACAAGTGTTCATCATTCCCCTCACAAAACTGTCTATGTTCAACACTTCAAACTGTGATTCATGGTGGTATATCCACATTCACGTAACTCAGCTGGTGATTGTGTGAACAACTGAAACTCCGGCCTACCTGAGCAGTAAATATCCACCAAATTTGCCCAGTTCTAACTAAACGGCTTCTTCGCGTTACCCAAATTCTTCGGAAAGAGGACATTTACAAAGTGGACCAGAAACAAATCCAGAACTAAGCGCGTTTTTAAACTGGCACCATTCACTTGGTGCGTCCCACGAAGTTAACGCCAGAATACTGGCAAGCTTCAAATGTCAGGATCACCATTATGATCACTTAACTCAAATGTGGAAGACTGTTTATTTATTTCAGCTATTTAATGAAGTGTCAGGCGGTGGTAGGATTCAACTCCATTAACCTCAATTCACTGAAGTAGCTGCAAGAATTACAATGACAACAGCAGATTTAAATAGAAAAGTTTTGGTGCTTACAGACGGTGTAATTATGTGATAGACTTATCAGACCCAATAAATAGTCCTGTTTGTTTGTGGATTCTGAGGATAGAAGGAGAACGTAAAATATTACATGATGCCAAAGCGTCAAGATTCTACAAGATTCATTCTGGTATTTTCAACTTGGCTCTAGCTAGCTAAAGTGGTTTCACCTAATTTCCAAAAACTGTTGCATAGAGACAACACAAAAATCTTCTGGCAACTGATCAATGCAACAAACGAAAAGATCATCTAAACTTTGAGGTCGTGCTGTCTGTTCAAACTACCGACGACAGACACTCTATATTCAACAAAAGTTAAAGCCTATAGTACATCGAACAAATGTTATTGAAGTTTCTGAAATGCCCAGAACATTTAACAATTGTCCCATCTATTTTGGCCTTTGTTCACATCAGCTTACTTAGTGCTTCATGTGGATGTTGCAGAAGAAATGTAAAGAATTCTCATCTACTGTGAGCCATTGTAAATATCAACACAATCCACCTATTTTGTTCAATATTTTCTTGCAACGTTTCTCAGTGAAAGCATTTTAAAATGAGGATGCATTTTTCGCTATTTTCAAGTCCATTATCGAGCGTCCAGTTGTTGATTCCGAGTGAAGTATACAGCCACAACGCCGATTGTGTCGAAACCTTACTTGCGAGTATCCACAGAAATGTCTAAGCGTAGAAATGATGAGCACCCCTTGGAATTGGGTTACAAAGCTTCAATCTCAATTATAAGTGATCGTAATTTTTACGTGAATACAGATGTTCTAACCATCTTGCTGTAAAAGGAATCATTAAGGAAGAATTTCACTCTCCGGTTAAAACTCACCAGTAGCGCCACACTCTTTTCACGAACAAAATTTGAGTTGGGATTCACGCTTTTCTTTACCAACATTTTGACTACGGCGACCTTCACACTGCAGCAGTAACAATACCGTTCTGGTTTACAAGCACCCAGACACATCGTGTATGAAAATGATTCAGGCAACCTAATCTCTCTTGTTCAAACCGACTGAAATCCTCACAGTTATGACCTACCATTTTATAGCTGTAAAAGAATTGCTTTTGGTAAATTTACTTCAATTTACTTCCAAATTCGCTCACTCTACCAATCCTTCAATCTCATTAATATACGAACACAATTGTCGATGACAAGGTATGTGCTGAAATCCACGAGTCAATAGTACTTTGGTTAATTTTCGGGCTATTTATATGCCGTAATAAAACGGGGGTGAAGGATGCGCTCTCACTAATTGTTTGCAATGCAAGAGCTAATTTATTTGGCGTTCTTCAAATATACGATGAAGCACACATTACCACGGTCGTACCACAGCTCACACTTTATTGAAGTAGGTGCCAACGACGTTAATCAACCGGTTCAGGGCAGTCAGCAAAACATCAAGAGTTGTTCACACAAGACACTGGTGTCAAGTGTGGTAAGACATGCCCTGCAAACAAACCTTTCCGATGACAGGTACACTGCGTCTTTGACTATTTTCACAGAATGAACCAAATATTTTGCATACTTTCAAGAGAAAATGCTATCAAATTAACAATAATGCTTTTATTTACTTCAAAATGAATTATTCATTAGCGTACGTTTATTACGCGGCTCGATCCTGATGTTCGTTATCTAGGCAATCGGGTGGTTCATGGTTACTTGCTTCAGGAGTAGGCTCCAATCACTGTACTACTAAAGGCTATCCATTGCTCCATCACTTTCGGATGTATTCTTCGACTTTATATTGTATGTATTCAGTAAATTATGAATGGATTGGCAATTTCAGATAATATTACCGTTCGTCAACAAATCTTTGCCTAGTATTTTTGTCTGAACACACGCAAATTTAATTTTACGTAAATAAGAATGTGTACGGGTCCATTTCCCTGACAACATGATACACAGAAAAAGAGTTTAAAAACAATTCCCAGCTCCCCAACTCACCAAGCGTATTGTTTTGTACCATAAAAATTGTGGTTATCATTTCGGACGGGATAGTTTGTACAGCTGAAGTA
>LUCH01000840.1:25892-41093 GCA_013368495.1 Paragonimus heterotremus | reverse complement strand
CAGATAAATCATTCCCAACAGTTAATAACTTCATTTCTAACCATCACATTTTTGAAACGCTGCATACTTATGTTTGTGGCCTTGCAATCTGACGAATTTATTCAGCAAAATGCAAACTGGAAACGAGTACCTGTGAACGTTCTTTTATTCAAAAGTGTAACATATTTCGACTGGCTGTGTCCACTATCATTAATGTATGTGCCTTGTTTTGCGATGAGTTCATGATATACAGCCTACATACGTGAGTCATTCCAATGAGAATGATATTATCTGTCGACTGATGGTTGGAAATCGATCTCAATTCAGTCTATTTGTCAAGATGTTCCAAGACATGAAGCAGAAGAGGAATCATACTTTGCTGAGAAGTTTTTGCTTCCTGAATACAAACGTGTGTTGAACTGATCAGCATTCCAGCTCCTGCGTGAAAAATTGTGTCATTGCTAGGATTCTGTTATCAGGAATGATCCAATCACCAAATAGATTTGAAAAATTTCGTCGGATACCGATGATAAAGAGATTACTGATGTGGATAATTGGTAGAGTACTGTAGTTTATGCTGAGTGACTATCGTCCACTAGCATCATCTACTTTTACATCCCTAATATCAGTGTATTTGCCTGTATATGTCTTTTCCAAATGCGAACAATCTTGTTCTCTACAACTGGTGAATATTTGAAGCTTGGTGATCAAATAAATTCCATTGAGAATTATGATTTTTATAAACGTAAATGAAAATCTGCTCCACGAATAAATTATTGCGCTTAGTACTTTAGGATCTGGTGACAGAAACAAAGAGTGAATTGGTAGGATACCCCAATAAAAAACGTTTTCGATGAAACACTGTTGTGGTAGATAATTCTCCGTATGTGCACACACAAATCTAGTTCACGACTGAAATTCACATAGACATACCTCTGGACAAGGCACGTAAGTAACCGATGGCAACCTCTTATCTATAGTTCTGATTTAGATTTCCACCCCACACTAACCAGTAATTCGAAAATTAATTTGTCTTAGTTACTGCACGGTTGTGCCATACTTTAGCGATTTGTTAAGATTAACTACAACAATAGAATAGAATATAATCCGGCCTATTTGTTAATCAACTTATACCTTATAAGCTGTTTTTCACTCACTTCTCTCGAACTCCTCAGTAACATCATCCAGACTATAGTCAACATTTTCATCCGACTGAAGATCTTCGTTTTCTAAAACAATGAATTTAGAAATATAATTAGCAGGACTTTACACAGAATATCGGTGCACTGACAATTTTCTGGACATCGTTTTATCAGTAAGTGGAACAGCGCTTTGAAGTATGCAAGGCTCAAACTTGTAAATAAAACTGGTATAGATGGACTGAAGTCTGTTCACAACTCTAATGTAAACTATATATAAATATACAATACATGTACGTATACCACACGTTCTAGATATATATATATATCTACAACCATCCAAACAGACGACCAAAGGGATTGGCATGCACACACGACTGACGGCGTCCAGTTAACATTAGCCCGTATCGTGACCAAAGCTAGAGGACATCGGCAAATATCACCTATCACGAGTGACTTGCATTGAGGCGCTTTTGGCTTCACTGTTACACCAAATATCCAATGGATGTACACCATCATGCTGATATACTTCATAACACAAAGCCGTCACACCGTGTGGAGAAATTGGCACTTCCCATCCAAAGTGTTGCCGACAATTTTCTTTTCCATAGTCTAGTGTGTCCATATGTGGGGTTAAACTACTGGTATCTACTATGTAACAGGGTATTAGAAATAGAAGGAAAATAACTGAACGGAATAGCCAGAAGACACAACTTAGATTAGGAATTCATTTCGCAAATCCTCATCGGCCGTAAGTGTGTGACTAGCACGAAAACAAGAAACAACACTACTGAAATTGAGTGGCTAGTGGTACAAATGGTTCTACAACATAAGTGATACTCACAGTCAGATTCACGAAAAATAAAGTTTGATAGTTAGTTATTTTGGGATACATAGAACATGCTGCTGACGGTTGATCAACAAAGCTCTGACCTGATTAAGGATTTTTTAACTATAAATATTCAGTACACATGTGCAAGTGTTTCAACAGGTAGATGACATAAACATGCGAGGTTCACTAAGCTAGGTGTTAGTTTGTGTTCATGGCTATGATTGATCAAAAACCTTTGTAGCTTTACACAAACGGTAGCTTCACACGTGATTTCTTGACGACCTTCACGTTGCCCGAAAGTTGGTCCGAAAGTGTAACAGACAATTAGAGTTGAAACGGTCGATTTGTATGTATGTATCCTTAATGACTCTATCTGTTGGTTATCGATCTACATGACAGCACCCACAACCCAGACTTGTGCAAGTTTCCTGGTTGAAAGCCGTTTGTGTCGTCTTCATCCATCAAACCGCACTTAGCTGGTTAAGGGCATGTTGGCTTGCTAGAATGGCCATGGACGACACTTATTTCGGGGCTGATTCTAACGATTTTGTATCAGCAGTTTTGATGGTTTCTTTATTACAACATTCCTTCGTATATAGCAAATGCGGGCAACGTGATACATTTCTACATCACTTGATATGTAGTGATATCATTTAGGTAGACACAAAATATTTATCCATCTTACAGTTTGTAGTAAGATGCGTAACCACGAGATAAGCTTACACCTGATCATGCAATACCATAAATAGGTCAAATCAACATAGTTGAACAGGTAATTAGAAAGTTTCGACAAACCTTCATCTCTTCTGATGCGATCATCGCTTGATTGTAACATATCCAGATAGACTAAAGTAGAAGTGGACAACACTCGTTTACTTTCACGTTCTGTTAATCAGATAGTCAAGTTAGTAAAAATAGCTAGCGAGTTCCCTCTGCATGCAAGTGTTCATTAAATATACTTGAGTACACATAAGAAACACAGAATCAGCCATTTATGATAGCTCATTGTATGTCAGTTAGGTTTCCTAAGTAGTCAATAAGGAACAATAAAAAAGTTTTGTGTTGTTTCGGGAGAAAAAATTTATTTCTTTGTTGGTTATAATGGACTGTTTGCATAGGTATTCATTACCATTGACGTCAATCCTGTTTGCTTCTCAGACCATGAAGAAGGTAACTTACGCGAGTCCACTAATCATTTCCTTACACACTTGTTACAAGTGTTGGCCATGAAAGCAAAATTTATTTTGGAAGTATTTTATAGTATGTTTGTTATAGCACACGTTCAAGTAGCCACGAGTGAAGCGTTGCGTGTTTTTATTACAGTGTAAACCTATACTATAAGAATTTTCTAGAAAGTAAATCAATTGTGGAATTTCATAAAAACTCAAATATCATGCAAGATCCTATATGAAAATTACCAGCTTAACATCTTTTTTTTTCAGCACATCGGAAAAACCATTATCTGACAAAACTTTTAGACAAAGAAAGAAAATACCAGATAAATGAAAAGATGTTCACTCATTGCTTGGAAGCTCGATGCACAAGTGAACGTGAATAAACGACGAACCACCATTTTGTTTATTAGTCGATATCCAGACAGTCCAGATCAGACAGGCCTCAGTGCAAAATACCCGGTTATTCTCTTAATATTGACAACATCCTAAAGCAACCAATAGACGAGCGCCCATACATCTGAGCAAAACTTAGCCGCTGTAATTTTCGACCAACATCTGGGCCGTAAATCAAGTGCTACATTGTACAGTCACGTTAACGTAAAAAATGTGGAGGTGGTTACCAATCAGCGTCGGAATACCTCAAGATATTCTGGCTTTCAAGGTGCCACATTTATGGAACAAGAAACTCTATGAACTATACAGAATGGCATTGGGAAATGACGGCTATGTGTTATTTAGAAAGTGCTACATCTCCAGGTGCCACATTAGGCAGAATTGAATGAGTTGACCTTGTAGATAAACGTTAGTAGTAAGGGCTGATTAGATAGATTACAAGATTCCATTAAACGGTGGTTTTAAATAGGTCGTTAAATTCGACATTCCCATTACCACTTGTAGCCTTTGTAAAGGCAAAATATGATCAGATGATTACACAGCTACCATACTCAGTCGAAGAAGTGCTACATTCATGTCTACTCTGTGCATCGGTTGACGGTTATAAATCTATGATAATCCTTTGTGCATGTGTGTAAAGCCACTGGTGAAATTGATGGGGATAGCACTCTTGATGCAATGTCCGCTGTTTCCGCTCGGTTCATTTCGTAATGCACTACGGTGTTTTAGTAATGTGTGCTTCATCTTACAGTCACATTACTGGCATACATTTATTGTCCACATTGGGACGGAATACAATATATGCTGAAAACCACGCACATATACATGTCTTAACTAGAAAATACATGTGTAGCCTTTGTCAGTGAAACTTCCCTTGTACTCGTCTGGTTCTAGTTGCTTTGTTGAACAGCATATGTATCTCTTCCATGAAGGTCAACAGAGAGTATAGGCAGACCTTTAAACACACCATACGTCAAATGGGCCACGTTTCGCCTCATCCATAGTATGAATCCTGTGAAATCGAAACTTATTAACAACATACAAAACGATCAGAATAAAATGTGCCCTAGGAAAATCAAAGTAATTATCAAATCGACTTTCATCGGATCTGGGGAAATTGACGGAAATGAACGATAGGTCAGTTTAATATACACTGAACATCACCCATAATTGATCGTAGCCGTCCCAATCTCATAGACTAGCCAGTCGGCCGCCTTTGAAAAGAAGCACTATACTCGAGTTTCGCTCTCATTGGAGTTCGTCAATAATGCATATCCACGCACTGCCCGGCCTAGAACCACGGCCACGCTGGTAATAAGGTAACCGTGTTGATCACTGCGCCATTGACCTCATGTTAGGCACGACCAAATTATCATATGTGAACACTCAACCACGTTTGCTTGTGAGTACTGAACAGATTGCCCGATTGCTTGGAGAGGAGACACAATTACAGACTGTTAAATCCATTCGACAGTAACTGTGTCTCCTCTCGCGGTGATCGGGCAATCTAATCATTACTTACAAGCGAAAGTGGTTGAGCTTTCACACATGATAATTCGGTCACGTCTAACGTGAGGTCATTGGTGTAGTGGTAAACACGGTTGCCTCATGAATAGCGTGGCCGTGGTTCTAATCCTAGCAGTGGCGAGGATATGCACTACTGATGTGCCGTAATCAGACGAAATTCGAGTCTTTTGATTGTTTTCGAAACAGGCCGAATGGAAAGTCTATGGGAATGTGACAGCTGCGATCAATTGTGGATGATTTTCAATCTATATAAAAATCAAAACCCCCTACTACTCATCAGATAAGTTTAAATAAGCTTTGGTTTAGCGAGATTACTAACACCGTCGTTAGTAGTATAAATAATTATTTTATAAATGGTCCAGAACCAATAGATAAGGATGAATTGAGAAATGGAACTAGCTTGCCAATAAGCAAACGTTTTACTGCATTCACAACCTTCATAATTCCCGGAAATGTGTGTCCGTGTTATGGTAACAATTGACCAACTGCATATAGTGGTAGTTGTCTGCCCATTTCATCTGTGAACACAGTTATTTATGAGACCCGTGTAAAAACAAACTATCATTAGTCTACTTTCCGTTTTCGATACATTATAAAATGACCATATTCTAAAGGTGTGCAACTTGAACCAGAAGAATTCTTAAGACTTTCCGCACAAAGGATGGTATGATTACATTCAGAATATGCTAAAATTAGTCAGAATATACAACAGCTCTAAGAAGAAGTTAGACAAATGTTCTGAGAAAAATTATAACCCTTTGTCTGTTGTTTTAAGAACTGTATTCTTTCATAACACGATAATAATATGAAGCAAAATGAGGCGCAAGTTTCTAAACTTTGCACTGAACAGTTTGAATTAAATATATTGGAAAAAGTTTGAATGAATCTAAAGCGGAACGTCCACTAATTACCCGAAATACATTAATTTGTTGATGAGACACGGTTAACAGTGTACCGGAAAACCGATGTGATATATACTAGTAAACTGTAGCCAGAATGCTCAGAGGGTCGTAGATCTCCTATATGAGATCACCGAATTGCTGTTCGCCAAAGTCATGTGCAAGTAATCAATAGACTGGATGCAGCTTGGAGATGATAATTGATTATCTGTAGGTATGAGACAGAGCTCGTCTTATACACAATTAAGGGGCCTTCTGATGGAATTGTTACATGAGAACTGAAGACAATTTAGTTTTATGACGAAGAACTACGGTAGTCTATCAAGTACTGGCCGAATAGTGTTAGTATACTTAGGGAAATTTTGTGAGTTCACATTCGAGCATATTTGCAAAAGTTTCCCAAAAGATCAAAGTGTACATGGCCGTAGGGTTTGACTTGATATTTTAGGTCCACACAAAACTTATGGATACCAAAATTGGGATAATCACGGACTTTGACTGACCCGCTCAACTCAGCCAATCTTCTTTGATATCAGCAAACTCATATGAGTGTTTGGGTGAGGTGGACTCACTCTGGAACGTCTCCACAACACCCTGATCAAGACAGACAATGAACTGGCTATCTAGCTCAGACGATCTACGGAATTTTCTCATGTCTACCTCATCAGAGCCTTGATAATAGAGGTGTCTGCATTTGGATATTTGGTGTCTGACACTGTTGTATTAGCAATGAATGACCAGACTGATTGTTTCCGCTCCTGCTATAGTGAAACTGAGCTCAATCAGGGACGATCACTCAACTGGTATCTGCTGCTGACATACAATAACTTCCCACAACAGAATGGCAGGAATTATCGGACTTCTTGATCGCATTTTTCTCCACAAATACACAAAATATCCTACGCCTGACAACCAAGTGCCTCCAAATGAGTCCCCTTATACCAATAATAGTTGTTCTTGTATTTATCCTGTTACATACTTCCTTTAATACTGATGCGCTACATATATATGATATAGGAACAAGCTAGCCACCACAGTAATGATCTTACAACAAATACCTTTTACACCAGTTTGACAAGCTTTGTATTCAATTTAGCCAAGTTATAAATGTTCCACACGTTAGCCATTGTTAGATAATATGAACAAGAGAAACGGCACAGAGATCGCCCAAAGACGTGATCATCTGGATTAAAACCGTAAAACGATTTTCTGAGCAGGATTGACCAAAATTGTTTGCAATCAAATACACCTTCCATCTTGAATATTTCAAAGTGACTAACTGGATCAGTTCGCAACCAAAGAACAGCTAAATCATTAAATGATAGCGGTTGGAATAATAAAACATGCAAAAACAGCCTGTGACTTGGATATATTCAATGGTTACCAGGAGTGTGTGATCTCACTGGTAAAGGTCAACCAACCACCAGAAACATCGGTAGTTTCCTATTTTTCACACAGCAACTTCGATATCAATGTTTTTTCTACAAAGACGCAACTGGTAACCCTCATCATGTAATATTTGTTGATGCCACAGTGGTCCACAATATGAATGAATTAAGACCCATATTGAACAAAACGATCGAGATAGCAGTTAGCCGGAGAAGGACGCAATCTTAACTGAAGTGTTCCATGGATTGCCTATACAATGGCTATACAATGTAATTATAACCACATGAGTCATATTTCGCTTCAGATGACGTGAGGTATTCTACAACACTGATGTGCCCAGTCTGAATATTCCAACTTGTGACGGTCACCAAGACAAGATAAATGAGAGCTTGAAATTAATGCCACGTTGCCACTAACGTTCAAACTCTTTCATAATTAATATGTAACTGAGTCTCATAACAATTTCGGAGTTTAGCTATAAACATATGAATTTATTCATCTGAAAGAATGTTACTGTTTGACGTTGAACATGATATGTGTCTTCAGCCGCCAAGTAAAATATGACATAACATGATATGACTTTGTCAGTCGCCCTGGTCATGTAAACCCGTATGATGATATATGACAGACTTTCTCATCTTTAATTCAAATAGCCCCTTCAGAAACGATGCAAGCACGGTTCTGTAGTACTTCACAAACAGAGTAACGTAGATCTACGTGAACACAAGATTTGTGTTAAAGTCGTTGTGTGAAACAGCGAAGGTGAGTATGCTGGAAAATGGTTTGTTTTGTTTTGTCTGTTTCGTTTGGATTTGTTGGCTTCCGATAATTGGCCACATATACATATTTTGCAGTTGGTTATCAAACCGTCATTTCGTCAGAGCGCAATCTCTACCTGTTTTGTGTCCGCTTTCACCTCGTCAAAATATACCGTTTTCGACAAAGTGAACTTACCGCTTTGTATCACTTTTGCAAGCTTCATATAGTTTTTGATGACGGCATCACCTCAAAAAGAGAACAAATGTGGCAGTTTTATTGTTTCTGAAGTGAATCATTGCACATAAGTTTATACAATACTGCTTATTACCGAACTTGTCATTCGTACTCGTAAGTAACTCGTAGTTCACATTTGATGTATGCTGCGACTTTCGTGAGAACATCTGGACTGGAATACTTTCGACAAAAACGGTAAACTCAGTTAACGTTCCCGTTGTAGTCAATCGGTAGTGAATATTCTTGCCCTGTCCTACAACTGAACTCCAGTCCAACCGATCGTATTGCAAATTGCAATGCTGATTCCGCACCGGTCATGACAGACCTATTAGACCTATTAGATGTGGGGTTTTAAGGATCACAGTAATGCTTTTAATATTGCAGTTTTGTCGTAATGAGATATTAGGGATAAAAACAGTTTGGTTTATTTTCTATGAATATAAAGGCTGTGACCTTATATGACAGATCAGGTCAGGCGTGTGTAGAAAGTATGTTGAAATATTAGTATGAAACGATGAATTTCTTAGACTCACTCCTAGTTCCATCCAATAAACGCACGAGACAGACAAACATCTGATCAGCTAGCAGGTTCCAGTCTGAAATTGTAAGCAGTTCATTAGAAAATACATCTTCAGAAAAGAATTTTCATGAGGCAACAGAAGTGACAGTGTTGTACTTGATTTAAAATCTTTCAAGTAAGGCGCTCATTTCTCCATTAAAGTGAAACAAGCTTGCGTTGGGAATATTTTCCAAATTAACCCTGGTTAAGATGACTTGCTCACTGAACCGTTGTCAACATCATTGATAGCCTTCGTAAGCAGACCTCTTCTATATCGTATATATTGTAGTAGCAAACAAACTACAATAGAACCGTTTATCAATACAATGCCAGAAGTAGTGCAATATCGAGTGCTTCTGTCACACCGGGTTCAGGTCACCTAACAAGTTCGTTATGGGCAATTCAGGTACCTCAGGACTGGAAAAGCCGATGAATTGGGTGGAGCGTCTAATCTTGGAGGTATTATATCTGCCACACGGAATTAAGTAAGCTTAGCAAGTGCAACCTACATGAGTGTGACTGATGACTCAGATGTGTGTTGGTCAGTGTATGCATAGTTATCTGCTTCGTCTCCTAATTTAAAGTTGAGATTGTCGATTAGACTTAGAGTTAGTTGCAATGTGTTTAAACTGTTTTGAAATAATGTGTGGTGACATTCGTCCCAACACTGGTAGATAAAACGTTGTCCTACGAGTGAACAAGAAACACCAGTTAAAAAAGCTTATTAGCTTCTATTATATAAGGTAGATTGTGTTGACAAGATAATTCGTATTCTGTCTGACCAATCGAACTTCATAAAAATGAAGTCGGAGAAAGACACAACATCAATCGAGAAAAGCTTATCCAAGCTATATCGTCACATGAAACAGATTGACTTGACAGATGCACATATTCTTAAGAGAATCAGACCGATCGGTACGATTATTCAAATGTTGTACAGACTCCCCAATGTTTGCAAAAATGTGTGGGCATTACGCGTGATTCCTGACATAAATAATTAACCATGTCATAGTGTAGTCAGATGGCTAGTTGATATACTTGAACTAGTCAGCACAAGAATAACTCCATCCAACCTGAAAGATAAGTTTCAATTTGGGGACTCTGTCCACTCGAGAAACATTAAAAATCACCAAATGCTCTCCGTAGATGTCACGTCGCTATTGACAAGCGTACCGTTTAAAGAAACAGTAGTATACTTGTGTAACTACATCGAACAGAATCAAACGAAAATCGGTATACCGGTGATGACGTTAAGGAAACTGTTGTTATTCTGCACATAAAACCTACAGTTTCGTTTCAATGTTGATGTGTAGATGGGAAACTATGAGTCACCCACTTGGTCTGTTGTTCACGGACATATTTATGACCAAACCGGAAATTATTCAGTTAGGACCCGCAAATTCCAAAGTTCTGTTCCGTATACACCATGTAGATGGAATATTTGGCCCCACCGAATGCACAAGGCCTTCTATTGGCATTTAATTCTGCACACCCGAATAGACAGTCCACTCTGAGGAAAGGGAAGGATGATAGGTTGTGCCGTGGTTAGGTCAATCTTGACCTAACCATGACAAATCCCACGTGACCTCTGTTCCTCTGTTAGTGTGACTTCGATCACAACAATCCTGAGGAAGGCCATCCGAGGTGGTTGAAACGTGAAGTGTTAAAACTTGCTCATAGCGTTGTGTTATTCTTAATCCATTTATGGACGATAGGTTGTCTTTTCTTGATGTGTCAGTGCACCACAAAGTGGATTAATCCATCCGAACATCCGTTCATACAGAAAGACGTGAACGGGACAGCACTGCCATTTCTTCAGCTTTGTTCCACCAAAACAAAAACGGAATTTTATTTGCTGTCTAACTGATACAATAAGAATGATATGCACGCCAGACTAACTGCAACAAATCCGGGAGATATTATGCCAAATTAGATGTCCAGGGGGATTTGTAGAAAAGAATATGGAATTTAATGATGTTCAACCGGCGGTAGAAGCAGTAGCGAACGAGCCGAGTTTTATCAATGTCGTACTTAAAGTCAAAGCACCTAACGAACTGATCAGTAACAGATACACAAATGCATTGGCCAAGGCCTCCCATGCCGTGCGGATAATCATTTCACTTCAGAGCCGACCGGTATGGGTGTCACATCTCGAAGATCGTTTGCCAAAGTTTTGTTTATCATTCTGCATTCGATTTCTCACATGCTGTGCTCAAGCCGGTTACACTGAGAAAGCAACTCGGTTACTGTCAGAAGTGAACCATGAACACCTTCTGAAATGATCACAAAATAGTGTGACAAAGCCCATCTAACGTGTTATCGGGTCGTCCAAATCATGGTCGTAAAAGCGTTCCGAATTGTTTGCGAAGTGTCTTACACCCATTTTCGGGTTGTCAGATTTAGACTGTTATTGGCGGCAGAGGCGATGGTTATCAGACGTTACAACCTCGGCTATGTGCCCGAAAGAAATTCATACAGATCCTACGCCTCCCGTGGTCATGCGTGACCATGTCTAAACCGTCTGAATGCCATTGGTCCGGTAACCCGACTAACACGGTATTACATATTGGTCACGTGTTTCGTGTAAGCACGACGCACATGCAGACAAACTACACAGCATCCATCCACAGCTCCCGGATTTATATATAACTCTAATGAATCCCGTGTATTTGTAAATGCGTGATGAGAATGACCGAAAACAGCTGTTTTCAACCTTGACCTTTCATGAATACTCTGGGTATAATGTCGTGGGTGAATCTCATTTATCTGCCAACACAATCAATACTGTATCACAAACTGGTCACGTGTTCGTGTAAGTACAACACGCGAACAAACTTACCGGCACTCAGTAAGTCAGCCGTCCCCAGTTGCACTTTGTACAACGATATCCCTGTTTTATACATACCCGAAGAACCCGTTGTGAATGTATATACCTGATGGGAATTTCCGAACGCAATCGTTGACACAAGTGTGTCCACATTCTATTTGGATGCAATAACGCTTCACTATGTGTGTGTGTACAACCCCCATCAAAAGGAAGATGATAGAAAACGTTTAAAAAATTAGCTACTAAACGACGACGACAAGCTGAAAGTAATAGTTGCAGTTTGCATTACTCATTAAGAAATGACGGTTGTATATCAAACATAAACATGAAAACTGAATTGCATGATGAAACCTGTAGTATAGGATAGTTAAAAACAATGTATTCTTTGGGAAGCTTTTAAGGTCGTGCGGTTTTATTCATCGAGGTTTGGTATGTATACGAGCTCACAACAGTGTTTTGGAACCAGAACTTAAGTGTATTTTTGATAACGAGTCACGATTATGAGAACTTTGCATCTGACAGGAGATAAGCAGTTTATGTGGAAACAGAAAAGAACAACCACATCCCATGACTTACTTTCAATCAACCCTCTGTGTAGATTGGACTTCGTGAGATTCAGATTGGCTGAAAGTATGCATTTTGTTGTTGAACTTTTGAAACACACTTTAAAAAATAGGGACATTCCAGGATGACGGTCATTTCTAACTGTATTAAAGATATTTGTTTTCTCAGTACCATTTTTTTTTTATAAACAGTGAATAGCACTCAGACTCCTCCCCTTGTTTACTGCCATCATTAGTTCTTGGCCATGCAGTGGTATTGATCAATTAAAATGTCTTTTTATTAAAAAAGATGGTCAAACGTATCCGCAACCATCTGTCTGCAGAGATGGACTGGTGTGTGTATGAAGGACAGAACTAATGCAGAGGAAAACGAATGTGTAGAAATAACATCAAAACGGGATAACTTCAGGTGTTTTAAATATCTAACTCTAAGTACACTGAGAACGTAACGGGCTGATTTACTCCTGTTTGATTAGACTAATTACATGGCGGTCAAACAAACGAATCTTGTCTGTCTGGATCTTCGTTCGAGCAAAATAAGTTTATCTGAATTGTTATTGACTGTGTTACTGAAAACTATTGATTATTTATAAAAAAATAATCGCCCTATAAATATTCTCTCAGGTTGCTGTTACACAGTAATGTTATCAATCAAAAAAACAAAAACAGCCGGGTTTAACCGGTTTCCAAACGCACACCAAATTGGTTACCCATCGATAGGTTTGATTCGCCTTTAATTGGAATGTTTATGTTTTAAAGCTCCAAACAGTTAGATAGTAACCATTCCAGCTCAGACTTAGCTCGGTATCTGCGTTGTATCTCATGAAATGCATCGAAATGAGGCTGACCAACACCCGGTGGTACATATAAAAAAGTAACACCTTCTATTGTTCTTCGCACACAATAAATCCCGGTAGAAGATTAGAGTAATTGACAGACAATGTATTTCATTCAACTCACACATATTTATTCGAACTTATAACAACACAACTCCCAATAGCTATTCTCAACAAACATCCACTACACTTACTGTTTGTAGTGATGTTCATCATTTCCCACAAATGTTGCTGATATACTTGAGAATTGTTGCCATAGAAGATAAAAAAAAATGTCGGCAATGAATTAGGAAGTGTGAAAATATCAGCCACAATACAATGTTAGTTTTCGGGGGCTACACCGAACTATGTTGAATGGTACATCAGTAAGCAAAAAATAGTCATATGGTTGAAAGAATCTCGCGTATTTCTCCGATTATGTAAACTGTGAAATGATATCTTAGAAATACGATTAATAAGAAGAAAGGACCTGTGAGTTTGCTGTCTACTGACGATTTTCATGTAACCATTCCATAGGATGTGGTGCAAAAGGAAATGCATAAGATAAGGTAGAGCAATTGCTTTGTGATCGAAATTGTATGCGTAAATCAAGATTTAAATCTCTTTTTATGATCGGCACATCTTAAAGAACACCACGAACGTTGTAAGACAGATTAGAAAGAATCCTCTTAGAAAATTTATCAGTAGAGCAGCATACTTTTGTAAACCTCTTAACGGAATCTCTTCGGGTCGGCTGTAACCACTTAATGGTAGTCTAAGTCGCTATCTTAAATCTCCATTCGACGAAATTTTTCGTACCAGACTGGATTCGATAGCTGGAGATCGAACGGTTAGAGTGACTGTGGAGTTTCCTAAAAAATCTTTCGCACCTGACTTTCTCTTCAACCTCAGTCATTCTAGCACAAAGCAATGTTTTCAGGATAGATGGTCAAATGACAAAATACATCGACTTTCACACCAAGGTTCCTTGTTGAAATGTTTGCTCTGTTCACTACCTAATTGACGCAAACAAGGCTTAGGCCGACCATAATGAAATGTTAATGTAAGAATGAACGCCTGGTTGCAAAACGGATCTCGATCTTTAGTCCTGTAACGGTCTAGTCAAGATGTACTGGACAAGTGCCTCAGGACTCCTAGACTTTAGAGAAACAGATGTTAGGTTAGGTTATCTAATTTATCTCCATAAAACTGTGAACTATACTTATTACGTTTTCAAGTGGACAAAAAGAACGGGATGACTGAAAGTGAGGGATAGTGAAGGAAAATTCATTCTGTGCATCAAAACTCGACAAGTTCTCAGTCGGGGTCAGTTTACATTAGACGAAACATACACAATGTTGATGGCCACATGCGTACTTTTGGTTTGTCTAAGTACCCACTTTAAATGAATACGACTAAAAACCCGCGATCTTCATTTTGCATCCGAGTGAAAAGTAACAGCTTTGTCCATTCAGAGCGGAATCAGTTTATGCGTTATATGCTTTTAGTAAGGATCTACGAAAGTGTATATCCTGGTCGAATGGTTTGAACCACCAACCTCTTGATCGCAGGCAATTGGCAACTGTGATGAATAAATCTTACAACTGGGTTGGATCCAGCCTTGTCTCTGTGCATATCCAACATAACTGCCTGCTACTTTCATACAATAGTATCTAAACTATGTTCACCAGTTTTAAACTTGCTACTGACTCGGACGGTGAGAAAAAAGCTCCCTAAATTATCATTGCTGTTTTGAAATTTACTTGTGACTATGTCTTTCTTCTCAGTTCAGATGACTGATTGCTTATATACTCATAGCTGTACACTTATGATACGATGGGCCACCGGTATACTCAATCAACCCTCTCCCAACTGTGATCCTGATTCACTGTTCCATCATTCACTCACCTACACCGGCGTTCTCCCTACTCATGGAGGGAGAGATCGATCACCGCATTAATAGACGATCCTCCGGTTTACTGTTACATAGACCTAAATTTTTACACGCATGTGAGGTTGACACACTATGACTTTTCGGTTTATTTACCTGTTCCGGACAACTATCCTTGGTCATGGGCAAAGACATTTCCAACGCATAAAGCATGCGGATA
>LUCH01000840.1:3419-24522 GCA_013368495.1 Paragonimus heterotremus | reverse complement strand
CGCCCCTTGAGAAACCTGTACCACTTCTTCTATCAAAGTAGCCAATCCGAAGTGCACTAATTAAGATTGGTTCTCCCTTCCGATTAGGTGGACCAATCGCGTTCTTGCCGTCACGTCCAAGATTCTAACGTGGAAATCCTAATGCACCAAAGTGATTTGCTTTTGCATGAAACGGAAAATCTTGTGCCTAAAATGGAAACAGATATGTAAAAAGGTATAGACACGGCCGACTTGTCATATAAGAACGCCCAACCTCATAACATTTTATATCATCTAGGTTGTTAAGCTGGCAAAACCAAAAGCAATTAGTCACATAATTACACCACGCGGTTGTCAATTTGAAGACAATTCGACGACGAAGTTGACCTCCAGGGGTGTCAAATATATAACGAGGGGGCATGGTAAGCGTAGTGCCTGAAAAAATTCCTTCCGCTCCTACATCTGTGGATTGCGCAACCGAATTCCGATCGTTCCCGCGGTGGCCAGGATACGAAATGTGACTCCTGTGGATGGACGACTGGGCAAGCGGTAAGTGGGCTTGTAAGCCCTGAGTCAACAATGTATGCCAGAATTGCACTCGAAATGGACTTCACTTCGCCCCTACTCAACTATGTGGGGTGGTGCTCACGTATTCTCTGACGAAAGCGCCTGGTTGTGCAACTGATGTATCCTGCTCCACAGGAGCATGTGAAAGAATAAACTCTAAATGAGGTCTCACATGTACGCAGCGTATCTTTGGGTTATACATGGACTACCGGGTTGGATCTGAACGAGATTCGCAGTTGTGCCGCAATGTAAGCTTTTTCAACTACGTTATTTATTCTACCAGTCACTAGTGCAGCCAACGTCTCGCTTTTGTGGTCCAACGTCATGTAAACCAACTTTTTTTTGGCAGATAGGATCTTAACTTTCGGTTATATCAGTCTCACATATCTATCCATGAAGTTTACAGAGTAGGAGTTCTCTGCGAATTTCCGGCGTAAAAACACTACTTATGCTTTAATCGTGTCATTAGTGTATGTTAACTTACGAACGATGTTTCTCTTTTACCTGAGAGGTACGTAACTGAAGAATTTTAGTACACTGGTCGTTTCAAGTCTCGTCCTTGTGAATACCCCTCTAAACTGAACCGTCTGCACGGCAATTCAATGCCACTTCCAGGAAGGATATTCGTCCATCTGCCTGTGCCCCAAGTATCAAATTGAGATTGGACTACCTAACCTATTCGATACCACCGGAGGTTAATTCCTTCACTAAACTTGTTTTCTAGGTCAAATTGGCTTGACGTAATTATATGGCCAACTGCTTCTGATTTTGCTTGCTTGACAACCAAGATGTTTATATCATGAAAAGCGTTCGAAGCTCGTTTTAAAACTGTGAGTCTGAAATAACCAAAGTTTCCCGCAGATTATTCATCCCCGATTTTCGACTGGCCTTTTCATCGGCCACAAGTTGAGTGAAACATAACCAATCAAGTCTTAAACTGTGCATAGCATGTAAATTGTCGTTCTCTGTCCAGACATCTCATACATAAGTTGAATCCCCAGAAACATTAGGTAGCATAACTGACCACCAAATTATTCTCAGCGTTCATGGTCCGTAGATAAATTGTTTCAATATTTGTCGTTTTACACGGGGATATTTTTCATACTGTAATCAATAATTCTTAACTGACAATAATAGCCAAAAAGTGTAATGAGTGCACAACAAACGTCTGGAGACCTTCATTGGAAAAATTATTCATACTATATCTGTGTGTCGACCAGGAAAGACGGATTCATCGTAACTAATCAAAACACATAATGCTTGAAATAATTACATATAAGATAAAGATTTAAGATTACTAACCACCTCTTTCCGACTGGACCGCAATGATTGCTTGATTAATCCGCTTCAGGGCAGCTATCGTTGAAAACAGTGTAAACGGTTAGAATTGGAGAAAACCGGTAATACATTTTGAACATACTAAGATTCACGCCGATATAACGCTAGCAAATGGCTCTTAAATAATGCAATATTGCGTAGAACTCTCAAAAACTTACAGACACGTTTTGTCTTCGGTGCACGTCTTTGACACCATCAAGGTTTGAACTCAATTCTCCTGAGACATCGGCGTTGACCACTGAGCCAGTGATCTCAAGTTAAACACAACCGAATTATCACCTCGCAACATCCCAAACCGTGAAAAGGGCCAGGAGATAGTTGACTGAACAGTCAAGCTTAGTTCTAAAACTGTGACCAACTGTGGGTGATATCCAGGTAGACTAAGTGAGATTTCAGTTATAACAACTGAGCTTCATTGATATGCTTTGTGCATCGGTGTTAACCTCTTCAGATGAACCAATTTTTCTCACGACTCTCATATCTACGTCCGTAAGTGTTCATTCGTAATCAACTGAATATTTCCTATAACCATGGAGAACAACTTATCAATCAACATCAACAGTGATAAGGTATTTTCGGATTTCCTACTTATAGTAGCACCTTAACTGCGGAACCGAGTTTACAACTATACCGGTTTTGTCAATTACACGTCACCACATTTAATACACGTCTACAGCTGAGGAAGAAACGTGGCTTACCGAGTAACTATAACTGTATTTCATTCATAATATAGTTCATAAACTAGTGTCATCCATCTTCTAGTTTCATCGGTTATACTGACTCCATTTCCTATCAACTTGTATAATCGTGGAACTTCTGAACGTAGTTTTCTCGTATTATTTTAATCAGGTAAAGATGGTTGTTGTTTTTGTTAGTATTGATCTGAATGTTATGATTAATAGACCAGGGCCCCCCACGCGACTTCACACTCTACATGGGAAACCAAGGCAAGGTGTATATAGGGTCAGTTGCCGCGGTTAGCCTCGGTTTCCCACTAAACTGGCATGATCAACACATCACCTGAACATGAACTGATTTGTCCTAAACAAAACCAGCCTGTGAGATAACGACCGCAGTCTAAGACAAAGGTACGTGAGAATTGCATCGTACGAGCGCTTGTTCTCCGTACACAAAGTTTTTCATCACGACGATGCAAAACAAACCTTCGTTCTTTCATTCACATGTTTGGACACTGCATGACACCCTGTAGGATACAGCGTCTCTTCACTAGAAGACTGCATGTGCGGGTTGCATGGATAGACTTCCTGTTCTAATCGAGTGTCATCACATGGTGTTCATGGTAACGAAAAGTTAGCAAAATTACCCATGACAAAGCGTTTCTACTTGTTTGTTCTCAAAAGGTGCCAGCCTTCTCTGATAATTGTTAGACTCAATCAACAAATTCTGGATGTTCGAAATCGCCACACTTCTGTAAATGCGCTAGTCAGTAACTTATGCCAACAACTTATTCTTTGTTGAACTTCTTTTTCTAACACTTTAAACGTCAATGGTTAGCCGAAGACAAAAGCGTTCCTTAAAATTTTCTAGTGAACAGAATTGAGAGCTCACTGAAATCTTGGTATGTTAATGTGGACATCTCGTGAATCTTCACAATGGTTCCACCTATTTCCAGTTTTCGCGTCCACTTTCCTGTTACGTCCATCGACCTTCTTTCTAATGACTTTAAGCTTCCCAAGTAAATCTAATTGCGGGAAGTCTGGATGTCAGCTAAATTCCAACCAACGACGAAATAACATACCCAAACGCATTCTATCACCTGAAGTAAGAAGCCATGCCAGGAGATCAGAAATTTTCCCAATCGGGCCCAACTAACAACCTAACCATCTGTGCACTATGAGATCCAACAAATGATTCGGGTGTTTGAACGCTCCTTCCGAAAATAACATTTGCTTATATTTTCGTTCATGTTAGAGTGCATCCGTGGGGAAAATTCTCTGCTGACTGGAATCTATTTCCGGCTCATATTTCAGTGAAGTAGCAACTTCGGCTACCGTGACACTAGACCCACTCAAGGCAAGGTACATTTACCAATTTCTGCCGGTTTGTTTTCTATAGTGGGCAGTATGCATTGTGTAAGTGACTGCATAGACGCTCGGACCAACAGTCTGAATTACTAGGCTTCATCTTTTGTAATATTTCATCGTGAAAACGGCAGTTTGAGTATCAAACAAGACGGCGTGCACGCACATCATTGTATAGGCGTCATACGTAGACCCAGCTTCAGAGATGTTGCTTGGTGAGGATATATCTAAGTTGGCTATCACTAATGGTTAACCCACAATGGAATTCCATGAAATTCCATTGGACAATTATCAAACATTGGAAAAACCGCTAAAAGTGCTAGCTGTTTGAGGTTAGTTCTGTTCAAGTGAACAGTCTTACTGATTTGCATGAGTATGATCTCGTCCAACCCATACGTTTGATATTCTCAGCTGATGTATCTGCGTCTTCATTTACCAAGAAGAGAAATGATAAATACAACACTGTGTTTGAGCTGATTAACCAGTAACTACGATACCAACAGGCCGGGGTGTAGTGAAATCTGAAGAGAGATAAGCTTTCAAATGTTCATCAACCATCAAATAATTGAATACTGCTAATAATCTATACCTCTTGGAAACGTATTTGACCAACCATTATCAAGGTCACCATGAAATCACCACAGTTCTGACCTTGCCAACGTGCCTTATTTGACTCAAGCGAACAAGGAGCTCATTGGTCCATCGACAGATGTATATAACAAGTAGACGCGAGATGAAATCATACAATCTAACGTCTTCGTGCTGCAACATAACTGACACGCTTGATTGAGAGACATTATATCAATCTTTTGTCGGACACTTATTAACTCAAACAATAAACGTTTTCAAAATTCCACTTTTTTTCATTTAATCCCAAAATAAACCAAACACTAACCATGGGTGCTCATAATTAAAATGGAAATACCAAAAAATATCGAACCAGAGCATTTGAGTTTCCTAGAAGACTAGACCATAATAAGAATTCCATCATCATGTTCTCATCTCGTATGCCTACAATCCTTGTACTGCAAGATTATCAACTATATATCTCAATTGTTTCTTCTGCCACATTATTGTTAAAAATAGCAAACACCGGGTTTATGCCACCCGGAAGGTTTATTGTGACCAATCTTTGAATGACAGAAGCGTTTTATAAAGATGAGGTACAAATTTGACTGAAAAGCATTACCGTGTGATTCTTGAGAAACGCTGGCTATGCGTCGGTATTCATATCGTAGTTTTCGTTGCTCAGCTTAAAGTTGGAACACATAGAAAACAGTGTGGAGACAAAATCGATTTTGGACCGGTTTCTGTAGTCACGTAAGTATGTGACAAAAATGCAGCTACATGTGTATGGTCAAATATAGGCATCAATGAACAAGTGTTCAAAACAACGATAGGCAACATTGAGGTCATACATTTTTCATGAGTCATACTCACCTTGAACCCTACTATATCGCACTGAACCTTGCTATTCCCAGTGGGATCAATGAACTTGTTCTGAATCTATAATGGCTATAAGATCCAAAGGTCAGTGAATAGGACAGCGAAAATCTGTGGAGTGAGTTTCGTTGGCGATGTGATCACGTATGCACATGACAAATTCCAACGAGGTTTCAGTTCGTGATTTATACCCACTGATAATTTCAACCATCATTGGATGTGATTAACTCTGTCCGTCCAGCTAGGGAAACTGGTCCACGTTGAAATATCTTCAGCAAGCATTATCAGTGTTAGTGGTCTATCGAATGTGTTAGAATAAGAGCAAAACATTCTGACCATAAAAGTGTTACGTCTGACGACACACGTATGCTTACAGTGTCGAATTCTCCTACTGTTCACGAAGCTCATACTGCAACTGGTAACAGCAACAGTAATTAGTTTCACCGCGTCTTGAATGTTCAGCTACATGTGTCCTGGCAAGTTTAACGTGGTTATCTTCGATAGTTTTATTTCACATGAAACACGTAATAACTCGAATAGATTAATCCAAATAGTCCTATGCATTAAGCGGATTTTGAAAAGAAATGGCCTGGCAGAAATATCTTTGGGCTAATCCAACAGGAACTACTACTTCAGCTCATAATCCAGTTGTGTCACGATAACCAACACGAGTAGAAACAATCTGTTTCATTCCAAGCCACCTTGGACCAAACCATAGAATGCTGTGTGCTGAACAGTCTGACAAGTTTAGCCACTAGCACTCACTTCCCAATGGCCAACACCAACTTAAAATTCAATAGATCTTTAGTCGTGTTTAACACAAGTATCCTAATACCATCATCTTCTCAGAGTCCGTCCCAATTCTGACTTTTCCGGTGACAGACTCAAAATTATGAAGAATGTTCAAACTGACCTACTCCTTCGAATAGCTGAGATCTGCATCTTTGACATCATCGTAGCATCGATCATCACGTGCCACATGCTGAGAGCAGTCGAGATTAGCTAATTACTGACAAGTCAAAAAACACATTCCTTTGCACGTAATCCGTTAAACATTATCCAAGTAAGTAAAGTTCGTTTAGGTGGTTGTTCTAACTCTAGCAATATTGAAAGACCACTATATACAACAAAACAATGCTATTCGTTAAATTGAAATTCCATTAGTGATAACGTGATTTTCAGCTTCTGAAGTTTGCATGGTTTCTGGAAGTCTCGACAACTAACAAATGTCACAGCCTGTGGTGTTAGATTTCATACAAGCTGGAAACTCAAAGTAATACCCCCTCAAGTTACTCCGGAAAATTTATCTATATGCTTAATGTCCAGCACAGTTTCATCATAAAAATGCTTCCGTTGTCTATTAAAGAACATTCGAAATTGATTAAATGTTTATGATTCACATTGCCTATGACTCCGCCATCAGGGGAGAGGTTTTCCGTAACTGTTGACAATTATATATTTACTCGTTAGTAACTTAAGTTCATATAGTACTTGAAGAGATCCAGGTGGGAGAAATCGGGGTTTCAGCCGAACAGAATCGGCGACAGGAGCCATGTGTATGTATGTAGCACTTGCTCTAGTAGTTGATAGAACAAACCACATTGGATGGTCACACACCTTATGTTAGGAGTCTACTACCTAGATCGAACAAGCTTGCACCTCCATGAAAAATTAAACGTGACATGACTTTATGTATATACCTTATATATGCACGTTACTAAACATACGACTTCAACCATTATATTAGTTAGAGCATTGAGTGGTGGAATAGGTTTAACTGCAAATCGATTAACGCATACATCCATTATTCATAAAACGATGTGTATAAAGAGTGTACCGCAACATTTTATGTTACGTTTCTTTATTTTACTCTGATGTAAGCGAGAGAAGGTCACATCGTAATCGAGCTTGTTTATAGTGACCAATGAGATGCTCGTGAAACCCAACAAATGATCTCTAGTTACACCATGTTTCTTGAGAAACATTATGGTGGAAATTCATTGAGGAATGCCAACTGTGTGACAGATAACCGAAAGCACAAAAATATGCAGTCTGCTCTTCTGGGCGCACTTAATGTGTATCACGTAGAAAAATTGCTTGAATCGTGTTTACTTCGCTTTGTGATCATTCGTCTGCATGGACTGGAAGTAAGCGATTCACCTAACGCCATCATCGTGTAACCCCCTGCTTTACGCGAACCCAACATATATGAACCGTGTTTATGTACTACTTTCTATTATCTGCCGAACTCTAATCAAATCCAAGAGGCTTTCTAGGTGGATGTTTGCATATTAGTTGCTCTTCTTACATGCCTCGCCCATTAACATCAATAAGTCTCTAATATTTTATTCCCTATTTAGTGCTCTAATGTAAAGCCTTCATTGTGTGGGAAATCTGCGGAAGGCGTAAGTGTAGATGGGCTCACAATCCAAGCGGATAAAACTTAGTCCCATCACTACGCACTATACCTTTCGCAATATTAGATGGTGTCTATTGTAAACAGAACCCACGGGATCTCAATGAAACTGGTATTTGATCTATATCACAATGGTTATGCATGAAGTGCTAATGTTGAAAACTCAGTAAACGTTGTAGAAGCACGAGTGTATTCACAACTACCTACTGTAAGTTGTATGTCAAAGAGAAAGTTATTTCTGGTCAAGCTACTATGGCACTCACATTATATATGTATATACATCATATATATATTCTGAAGACAGCTTTTCACAAACTACATGATAATTTTCACTTTAAACAACTGGCGAGGGTTACTATACATGTTCAAACATGATACAGAGTACATTGCAATATCTGTGGCTTTATGGTACAGTGAAACATGGAAGTCTATACACGTAATTCGCCCCAACCAATTCGAAGCTACTGGAAGGTCTCACGATCGATTAAGAAAGGCGCTGGCAGTCAGTCGAAATGGTCAGAATAACATTTCCGTCGCCAACCTAAACAGGAGATTAGTTCACGAAGATTCCAAGTTCAGTGATGGGTAACATTCAGCTGGAGTGAATTTAACCGCCACATTTTTTCTATGCAAGTGATCACTTTAGACAATTGACCAGTGACTTTAACTTTTCAAGATCCCACAATGGCCCAAAGTGACACCCACTGGCTGTTAAACAACCGCGTTTGATGACGGAATAAATGTAACTTCAATTTTACTGATTGAGCTGCCGATAAATAGGCTGATGTGACATCAGATGGCCTTTTGTATCCGTAAACAATATGATCTTAAAGGTTTTAGCTTGCAACACAAAGACTTTCTATTTGCTATACAAAAAAGCCATCCTGAATCTAAACGTTCCTCTTTGAGTGAGTACAGTTATCAATAACAATAAACGGGCCAGATTAATGTTAAAAATCTCAGCTCACCTCTCAGTATGGTTAAACCCAACTTGATGAAGTAAGTAATATTTTCTTCACCTGGTCAAAATTGAAATAAAAAAGCATTGAACTCATTGTTTATGTGGAAAACGTCTATCACAAAATCTTCGTGTTTGGGTTGGCAATTAAAAAAGGCTTTTCGTCGATAATTTGAGCGAAATATCCCGTTGTATAAGTTGGACATCAAGAATGATTGGTCGCAGCTGCTGCATTCCCATGGGCTTTCCAGTAGGCTGCTTTCGAAAAAAAGCGTTAGACTCGGACTTCACTCTTTTAGAGCTCATCACTCAACATGTTAATGATTTCTGTGATTTAAGCCAAAGCCCAGACTATTCCTCTGTCTAGATTTCGTCTGTCCCGCAATCCTTACGTTTCGTTAACCACGTACGTGTTAGCATGTGTAGTCAGGCCGGCAGATACACACATACATGGGCATAGATTCACGCTCAGACAACAGCGTTCGAATGTGGTCGGCGAGACTGACTTCAAATACATTCCCATATAACTTGACTAGTCAGTATGATTGCAACAACGCGATTAATGTGATTTGTCACGAACAGCTGGACACGTAATTTCAACTACAGGTTTCCTTGTTATTTATGTTTTTCAGTTGTGTGTCGTCCGTGCTCAGACACTGATACTCAGCGTTCATACATTCACCGGTCGTGCTCACTAGTTACCTATTGTGATCACAGGGCATTATCTATGTACGGTCGACAATCACCTACGCTAAATGTTAATTTATAACTGGAAAATTTCCAATTATTAGCTTACCAATTGAATGTTTAGTTTTCAGTTATTTTTTAGTTTGCCGTGAGGCGAATAATACTAACGAAAACTGTTGGTTACAACCCATACCCCTGACATGCAATCAAAGTACTGTCTTCGGCCTACCATTCTACTCTGCGCAAAATGCACATAACCGGTTATCAGGTCTTTGCGTTACACACGGCAACTCCCCATTCAAACCCGGCCTCACCAATATGGCAAGCTGCTTCCGATTCCTCTCAGATTGTGTAGCAGCGAGAATGTCATTGGTACGAAAATAGTACCGAATCATACATGCACTTGTTAAGTAGTGTACACACTTGAGATTAGCATCCCCGTTGGAATTAAACACAAACGGATGACTGTCGCAAGCAAAGCACACTGATGTGAATGGTCAAAACCCAGATATACTCAAAGGCTGCAGTGGAATGAAGTTATAATTTATGAGTCTACGATTTGTAGCCCGTAAGTCCCAGAAGGCAATTAGTAAAGTAGTTCGTGTATTCTAACGGATAGACTAAGTGGGGATAGTTGTTACATAGAAGCTTAGGCTCAAAATGAAATTAAGGTCGTGAATTAACATACGCATCAAACGTTTTGACTCAATGATCTTACGATTGGTCAGTAAGAAACTGCACACACGCATAGATGCGGCGCAGCGAGCAGTTGATCAATGCCCGACCCTGGTTAACCCATCGGTCGGACGGTAAACGCCCATTGTGGATCCGAGTTTATTCCAGACTTCTGTTCTGGCACGTTCATTGTCAGACTTTCAAATTCTGAAGGTTTGTATTCTGACCATCATTCTAGATTCACTAAAAGTTTTTGCTGTTTGATTGAATAGTCTGTTACGGATTAACAAACGTTAGATCGTTTGTCCCCCGTAATGGATAGTCTGCGATGTTCTATAATTTGCTGGGTCATTGTTGAATATAAAGACTCTCCATTAGCCGGATTTCTCGTGATACACTTCACTAAAACACTTCTTTAACAATTCATTAAATATGTAACATGCAATCCGATGATGTCGTTCGTTCTCAGGACAACCACCAATTGCGAGGTAAGCCAGCCTACCAAAGCTGGAGTGCACGCTAGACAGAAGCCAGTATATGTCGGGCGGAAATTCGTTCAGTCTCCCATGGGTTCATGAGCGAAAAACGTTGTGATGTGTTTCTCCAAAACACGGTTTGAGTATTGTACATCCATGGCGATTCAACCGAAAACAGTAATCTGAGCGTTTCTCATTTACATCTTTTTCACCGTAATCGACAGTTTGTTTGGATAACTTCTACACATTACGCTGAACAGCCTGTTGAGTATAAAGACTTCCTGATAAACTCATGCAGTTTCCAGGGACCGCGCATTACATCTCGCTATTCAAAAGTACGAGTGCAACTTCAGCTTGCTGATGTGCGACTTAGAATATATTCTGCTGAACATTTTGGCTCCATCATTAGCAAAATGGACAGTAGGTCAAATAAGCTCACTTACACACTTGTACACATTTGATTCGCTAACGTCTATCACCCTTTCATCGGCTCAGTGCATGAATTCACGAGCTTAGCATGCCTCATACCCTTGAATCGCTTGGTTGTATACTCTATCTACCGAACCTGCTAGTTGACAATGTCCCTCACTTGCCATGGGTTGTTCGTTGGTTTTTACTGATTGCGCACGAGGCCCGCTAGTGCCGTGTGATAAACGCTTAACATGTTCTCTCTTTATTCCGTTATCCCTCACAACCGCTGTTCTCGTATAAATCCCGGGCATTGATCTTCTTTTTTGTAACTACCAGTATATTTTATAAAATCGTTTGTTTCACAGTCACGACTGCTAGGATGACAAAAATGGGAATATCCGGTAACCTATATCCTATTTCGACGTTGGTTGTTTTCGTTGCGAAAATACTCATGATTTGTCATTTTCGACAGCGTCTAATCGGTTGGTTGCTTGAAATCTGACATCCATTTCAGATAACCAATCACAGCTTCATAGCTGTCTCTCATACCACAAAAGAAAAATTGATGACACAAGCCACTACCCGATTTTTAATCACATGGGACTTGTAGTAAAATAACTATGAACGTTCCATGAAAATTCCTACTTCAAGGTCGTTCATAAGATCAGTAACTTTTACTCACTCGCATTGTGCTGAACCAGGGAATCCAAATGTTCCACGATCAGCAAAATTAATTCGTCCAAGTCTGTGATATAAAGAAGCATAGTTTCAGAAGGAAGAAAGAATTCAGAATACACCAACCATTAATTAAGAACGGCTGCAGACCGCTGTTCAGCATTTGTGCTATGAATTCCAATTACTCAAATTAGACCCACATGTTGAAATCATCCGGTTTCCTCCAATGAAATTCCCCTGACGCTTTACAATGAAAAACCGCTTGTATTCTCCACCATACTGTGTCAGGGCACACAGATGTTCATAGCTGAAAATTCCCAGTCGTGTTGTCATCAATGCGACAACCACAGCTATGCCTCCGAATACAAACCATATACCACACCAAAGGTTCGTACCAGTCGTGAACTTACAAAGCATTAGATGACATTTTGGTCCAAAAAGTGCCCCCCCCCGTATATATTTCGCGATCTGCAAAGCACTTATTCAACTCTGTGTTTAGACCAACATTGTCTTCTGACCACCGTTGTACCTACGGTGATGCGGTTTTTGTATTACGGGACAAACGACAAACTTTTTTTGTTAACTAGGTCATATCAGAAACTGATTTCATACAATATTCGGTAAAATGGATCAATAATGACTGTTCCACAAAAACCTTTTTCCACTGCTTATAAGTAAAGGCATGCATGACTATCATGTATATTTAGAATTTCACCACAAAGTTTCTTCAAACTACTAATTAATGTTATTGAGTTAAATTAAACTAACTTGATAGGTAATCAAATTAGATTTAATTAAAACATTCAACGTTTACCTTCTACAATTGATCATTTGGTATTTTATTTTCGATTATGACAGTGTACATGTCTGGATAATGGTCCCATAGGTTTTTAGATGAGGTACAGTCGGGGTTTGGCGATAGTCAAGTTACTGTGGTCACCCAGTAGTCAACGATTTGACTTTTCAGTCACATACGTTCTACAGTGTGTTACGTTTACCGTCGAACTGGTTCGTACATGACAGAAGTTGAGGAGGGATTGTTCAACTGTAAGACTGAGCAGTCCGTTTTCATACACAAAACACCAATCTCAAATTCCAGCACAAAAAGAATCCTATTTTCGAGTCCACTACAACCTGCATCCGGTCGCCTACTTTAGGAAACAGTTTCTGTAAGCAATTCGTGTTGGTAAGAGTTTCATTTGTTAGGGCCATCCAACGTTAATTTCTGCTATATGTAGTTTAGTTAGCGCTCCTGATTTGTTCATGTAATGTGATCTTAAATTTCATATTTTTGTTTTACCTTATGGTATTTCGTCAAAGGCAATACCAGTTGAAATTATCTATAAGCAATAGCAATGTACAGTTTGCAGTCCCGTAAACCGCAGTTTCCAAAACCTTCATTCTCCCCTGATACGTGGAAGCCTACATGATAGACTCCCCGCCTAGTTGGACCGATTCTCTTCCTCTAGCTTTTAGTTCGTATCTGATTGTTGTGTTATTACTTGTTACAATGAAATTGTCCATCATTTTTCGATATCCTCACGTGTCATCCGGTGTGTCAGTTAGTAAGATCCATTGAACACAAAACCGAATTATCGTCCTGCTGAAGGTGCGTCAGTTGCATTCGTTAGAAGTAAAATCTAACTGCAATATGTCAAATGTTCGGACCAAATCGACCTGCGAGTGCTATTTAATGGGTGATTGCCATTCTGCTGAACGACGGTAACTACTTCATAAACCTGAATGCAACTCAATCATTACATCACGCCACACTACTGATCAAAAGGCAGAGACACCGCCACATTAGGTGGGTTTGTAACTGTGAGATACATTTTTTTCAATTCACGATAATAATCCTTGTTCACTATGAAAGCTGACAATTGTTACACTCTGAGCCAGAACACTGGATTGACAAGCATAAATAAATGACCTTATAGTTGATCTCTAATAGATTCACGTGAAAAGTTGGTATTTGCCTCACCTTGAAGATATGTTTGAGCCAATATACTTAACCTCTTGCACCATCTATCGATTTTCACGAAATCTACAAGGAGAACAAATCAAATCATTACTTAGCCGGTGCCAGTTGGTACGTTGGTTAAAAGAACTGCACTTTCAAAGCATGATCAATTTCATAAAAATGTTGTCAGTGACCCTGTCCTTCAAGGTCAATCTTTCACAGAATTAAACGGTTTCCTTCTCAGCTGTACTATCGCAAATTTTATACCGGCATCTTTTTCGTCCAGTTATCTTTGAATTAACCCAAATTTTACAGAAAGCAACACAACTGAAAGTTAATTGTTTGTGAAAAGATGCTTAAGAGTTGTATTCATATTAATTTATAAACTATAGGTTAAAAACTAACGACTACGTTCATCTCCATTGGCCAGCTTCTTGTGCCTCTGTCTTCATGAATCTAGTAAGTAAACGAAGCTCAGTTATTTCTCGCAGTGGAAACAAATACTTGAATTCCTATTCATATCCGTAGTCTCACTGACTTCTCTTATAAGTTAAGCATTCTCTTGTTATGTACAAAACAGTGTGACACACTTTTGCTTGATATGATTTCATACACTGAAACTGCATTTCGTGTTTTTCCATTCTTTCCGTTAATATTTCTTTCGGCCCCAGACTAAACTGACTATGATATTTTCCATTAAACTTGAAGCCGTCCAGTTGGTTTCAATAGTTCAAAGCTTTACCGTCATTCGGTACTTGTTGGCATCCTTGGCAGGCTGATGTACCAGAAAGACGATTACCCTAGTGGGTGAGGATGACGCTTTCACTGGTCCATGTGAACTAACGAATCCAAAGTTACACTTACAAAACAGCTCAATAATCAACTAACTTAATACCATGGTGATGAAAAACGACAAGTTTCTGTTTATGAATTAGTTTACTTCATCAGAATGGCCGGCTCACGAAGGCGGACCTTCAGGTTAGTTACTGATTCAATAAATGTGAGCTTCAGAATAGTGTCATCAGTTTGATGAAAAAGACATATCGTTGTTCAATTGCTGTTATAACCTTCCGGGATTTACCTTATGTATAAAGTTATTGTGATCATCATAAATCTCATAGTTTAATCCAGACTTTGTAAAATAAGATACGTTCAACAGGAAACATCTGTCATTAAATTGATAGTCGATTTAGGCAACGCGTCACAATCCTTAAACTGAGCGTAGACAAAATATCAGTCTGAACGTTCATTGTTATCTGTCCTACAAACACTTCGCCATATCACGGAAGTAGAAGAGAATCATGTTTAGCTAAACGTAGGTGCACCAGTACTTCACCGCGTTCATTTCCATACCCTGCAATTCGTGCCCCCATCAACCGTGTTTTCAGCAGCTGATCTTTCCAAAGCTTGTTGTTATTTTAATGATCTCATGTTGTTGTGGTCTCTCAGTTTGTCGTCACAGTCATAGTTCTGTATCGCTGCTAATTTTGTGGACTATTTGGCATCAACTGATATCCGTACACACTCGGCTAAGTAAATCGTCACTCAACAGCTTATTATTGTTTCGACTACCTCGAAGTGTTTGTTTTTCATTTCTGTGCTTTAACCACACTATGCCCTTTACCTGTGCTCTGAAGAGTTCATTCGGTCATGTTCCGCTGCACACCAGCAAACTGTGGTTTCTGCCATCGCTCAATAAAATTTACCGTTTCCCGGTAGATATCACACGAAGCACTATCTTCCTTACACTTAACTGTGGGGACGAACACTATGAGCCAACAGGGCCACTGAGAATTCGGTACATCTGTAAGCTTCGTTGGCTGACAATCATTGTTTGGAACGCTTGGTAGAGAACACTCACACTCCGATGATTAACAAGAATTTACACTAGGCTTTCATCTTTACGATGCTTGTTCTTAAGCTCAACAAGGCAATGCTGTCCACGGACGAAACAATCACTACCTTACGCTGTCAGACTCAATTTGTGCAGAAAAAATAGTTCATTTTGAGACGGACATGGGTGGGCCCAAACAGTGCACACACTTTTCGTTATGAGACAATTGACCGAAGCGCGCAGGCCAAACGTAACCTGTTGGTGCGTACACAAATATGATGTAGATATACACGTGGAAGTATTTGTTCTTTCTTGACAACCTTGCCTGGGCTTGGATGGCCGAATTAGCACCACAAACGGGAGGTTGCATGATTTGAAGTAGATTTTAGGCTTGAGTCCGGTGGCACGAACTACACCTGTTAAACGAATATCTGGTAAAGTCGATATGAGGTCGTTGTATTTGATATTAGCATGCTGATCATTTGCTATAGGAGGTGATTACAAACCTAAGTCTGTCAGGAAAAACATAATTACAACAGGAAAACCCACACTCTTGTTAAACCTACAACAACTCAGTAATTTCCTTCTCTCTATCAAGTCATTTGTTTTTGTGTAAAGCGATTTAGTTAACCTGCCCGATCCATAGTGCGGTAAAGGGTACCTCTAATAACCAAGACTTATTCTTCGACGGGGAAAACATTTGGAAATGTTTTACTCGAGGGATCACTTTATCGTGACTTCAAGTAATAATGTGATACTGTTCACATTGTCCATGTTTTACCAAATACTAACGTAAACACAAAATGGATTTTTCCTTCTATGTTGGTCTTATGTTTGTGATTGGACTGACGGACGGTAGGGCTATATTGTCACAACAACGGGTGCACAAAAATCACACTAACTTACTTGTTGCGTGTTTGTTAATTAAACGAAACAATTGTTTCGCAGGCGTAAACATATTACGCTCTGGTAGCCAAATCATTAAAGAGTGGTTGAAAAAGAGAAGGTACATTTGATAAAACCTCTTCAACTGGTCGCAAAACAGTCAGAAAATAAATTAGGTGCACAGCTAAAAACCAGGCGAGAACTAGCTATAATAAGACTAACTTGAACGAACGTTAGCATGTAATCAAGTGGATAAGTAACAATCTTAATAAACTACGTTTTTATGCAAATTTATACAAATGACTACACTATACAGTGAGTCATGATCAAGGTTTGGCCGAATTTTTATTTCATTCTCGGGTTAGAAATCAGCCTTAATGTTTTTATAACATAATTATTTCAGATTGAGATGATGGAGTGGGATCAGGTAAAATAACTCAAAAACAGTCATGCTCCTAAATAAAAAGACTCATGTGCAATAGCAAACGTTAAAGCACAAATATGACATCATGGCTCACTGATCAGTGTTGATCCCACTTCTTGAAGCAATTGCGTGACCGTGGTTCCAGCTAAAGCAGTTTTTAGGGAACAGATCCAGACAATGTTGACGTAACTGCTCCAATAGATGAAGCTATCTCGTAGAGAGTGGATTATACACCAGATGTAATTAAGAATGTTGATCAAGATAACAGCATTTTCCTAGCTTACGTTCAGGTTAGCACAATTATGGCTGCACTCGCTCCATCGTTCGATACAGCTAGTGAACTGTTTGATCGTAGGTTGATAAATGTACTGGTCATGACCTACCACGCCACAAACATGATCATCCTATTTAAAAAGTGGTCAGTTTGTTTATCACCTCTTGAAGATAGTTTACCAAAGTTTTGATCACTGTGTATTTATTCTCTGACCCTCTATCCCAAAGACCTGGCGACAATCAACAGGGCTCATTATCACCTTCCAAAATGGTTTAGCACTAGTGTGAAGAAACCAATCTCGAGTGGCTTCGCATCGCATTTGGTCGACAAGGGTCATCAAATCACGGTAAACACAGCCTTCAGAATTACCTGCAAAACATCCACTGTCTAGTCCAGAGTTGGGAGGGCGAGACTGATGCCGATGGCACAGGTGACCACAAGCGAAGTCTTCAACGCCCAGTTGTGCACCAGGAAGGAATTCTCACAAACAATATGCCATAACTTTGCGCAAAACACCTGAACACTATTCATCCAATATCCTGATTAACGTGCTTTCATGCGTCGGTCACCTCCGTATATAAAAACAGCACACACGAAAAATTCGCACACGAACGGGATAGACTGTCATTCACACGGTTTCCTTGACTAATACCATTCCATATAACCCTGATTCAGTTTTGCCTAATAAGTGTCAGGATGGTTATTGATAGCAACCCGAAATTTGCCACATGAGGATTGGTTACCGTGTCGAGCTGCCCCTTTCGTTATCACTCTAATCGGAGGATGTGAGAAATCATTTTTCAACAGGCAGTGAGCATAATAATGATGTATAATTAAAATTACTGTGATGACATACCTGGAATTCTTTCATCCAACAAAGCTAGACTAATATCTTCGGACACCGCTGAAATTACCCAAAGAAAAAGTGAGTTTTGCGCATCTCACGGACTGTCTAATGCTTTAATGCCAAAGTAATAATAGGCGACTGTTTTGATTAGCTATACAAACACCACTTTACTTGCATCCGTTAATTATGGTATTCGTTTGAAAGTATTCTTGTATAGTACACTTGACACTTTACGCCCAAATTGTGTTCGTTGGATTTTTGATCGTTGTAGAACAGCCTCAGCATTTCTACAATCATGTTGTTACTGCATCAGACAGTTAACCAGCCTGACAGAGTTTGAGTTAGTTACCAGAGAGATAATATCGGATTTTGCCAAGTCAATGATCGAGCCTGTTGAGAAACAAAACAAACCAGACAATCCTCCGTCTGTCAGTTGTCGGTTTGCCCGTGTGCATCTAAAACTACCGTGTGTGTTAAATAGTATTATTGTGTCATAATGCAAACAATCGTACCATTCTAAACAGTTGACCTGTCTGACAGAACTAAATGGCTGCTGCTGTAGCCTTAAGTCAATATGCCTTAATTAGCTCGGAATATTCGCGGTCCTACGTCGTGTTGCTGCTATGCAAATTATTCTTCCACTTCCTGACAGACTGATAACGCGTTGCGTAGGCTTACTTTGAGGGATACACAGCGTAGACAAGTTGAAAGATGCATACATGTTAATTGATGACAAGCACGAAACCAAACTAGATCTGAAAGTAAACAGGTGCGGAGTTTCGTCCCTTTTAAACCTTATGCATCAAGCACATGTGAGCTAAATCTCAGCTCCAAAACTCTTTCGAATCACTAGCCCAACAACATAAACCTTATCTACTGTACTTCAGAAGTGGTGCACGTTTATAAAGAACTTCCTACCAGAGCTCCAATTTTATTCAGAATGGCCGAGGTCTGAAGTAGAATGCCTGTTAATGATATGCCTCATAGGACTGCAAGCATGACCAAGATGACAAGGATCTTGGAAATTCCCGGTGGCCAGTTACCCCCCATAAAGTGAATGGGTGACACATCCGATCGTAATACGGTCAGCTTATTTCTGGAACTATTCCTTTTACAGTTGAAGATAAGTAGGTACATATATCTGGCTGGCGTTGTGTGATCACCGATGATCTTTCTTTAATGAGCAGTGTGCAAGAATGACGATGACCCACTCACTCAAAAAGGCTTGAAAACTTAAGTGTGATGGCTAACGCCTAGCATTTCTATCCGGAATAGATATTCTTGATCACCATGTCTTTTTTAATCATCGGTTGGTCAGCAGAGCGGAGGCGTACTGAATGTGACAAGCTCAGCCGACTCATGGATGAAAGCTGCCGAATAACGTTTCTCACTAGTTGTGGTATTCACTAAAGCTCTCGAAAAAAAACAGATCACAGTATTCTGCGGGGTAAAATACATAATTCGGATTTATTTGATGTGGTTAGTCTACAGTCTTAACAATACCTCTTATCAAACGTATACAGCCATAGGGTTAATGGTATGCAGCTGGCGCGTTATACGATTTCACAATGTGTCCGTTATTAATTTTACCTTACTTCAATGACCTCACAGCTGGAAGTAATGTTCCTATTGTAATTTATATTGAAGATACGAAACATTGACGCGTTTTACGCAATGTCTGAGATGCAGAAAACGTACAAGAAGGACCGGATGCTTTGCACCCATGATCCACGGGAAATCGACTTCCATTTAACACGTTCTAGTCGAAGACCATACACGTTAGTCATCACAGTACTGGAGAATATCGCATCGGTGACATTATTTTAGTCACCTTTCTACGGGAGTAAGATATTAGTACCATCATCAAACCGAACCTTTGCCATAATGCTGACAAAGAAATTCAACAACGAGTTAACAGCACTCAGCAGAATCTTCGAGATATTCTCGATCAATACCTTCCTGCTTACTTATAGCACGTTTGTGAGGTATCTACCGGAAAAACCATGTTAATTTTTTGTGGCTACCATCCACAGAAGAGCGACTAGAAGGGTGGTGGAGCCATCTTCCTTATAACTTGAAGACTGCCTTTCAAAGTTAGAACTCTCTACTGGTGACTTTACACTGGTGCACAAGCTTCTGTACTTCCTGGATGACTGTGACAAAGATCGTTTAACCACTGATGATACAGTGAATCTCAGAGGCCACGTGTAGAAGATTTCTGCATTACGTAGCAGCTTCCTACATAGACGATAAGTTTTTTTCGTCCGAGTTTACTCAACACGGGGTTCAAAACCAGCTAGGGGTATCCTGACAACAACAGCCGGTGCAATTATGCGGCGGCTTAACGACTGAATTATTCCAAGAGGGCTATCGGCAAACGGACACTCATAGTCCCACGTTCCTTCATTAGTTTTGCTTTCCTTCTTTTGCTTGCTCTCGTTTTATCCCCCCCCCCCAATTTTCAGTACAGTTTTTCACTTGGTGTTGCACTGTTCTACAAAAATCGATGCCGCTTCCTTAGGTGATTGGCTACCGTTAACTGTTTTGACACACAACGCACTCCCTACACTTTCACCACTTCAGCAGTTTACGCGATCGGAAATGATGGACCACGATCTCACTGTCACGCCGAATCTGTTGTGTAATTATACGCCTTGTACTAGTGAGTTCCATGAAATACCTTTAGGTATGAATACCACAAAAGTACCATACGTTTCACCCGTAAAACCAGCAAAAGCAGTGAAGATTAATGATTCTTGGATGTCGTGCATGAAAGTGTCTGTTTGTTCGGATGAGAATTTCCCGTGATATAACCAACATTTTTCCCAACTGAAAGTAAGCTAAGAGTAGATACGAAGATGAGACGTCAAGTGAGCTGTTGGATATCTTCGGGGGCCGCATCTGGACCACTGTGTGGCTTTCAAAAACTGTGTGGGTCTTGTAGTCCCCTTCATTTCCTATTTGAATCGTTGTAAAAGTCACTGATTGGAGGCACTTGGCTGTAGAAAAGACGTAGCTAACTCCTGGTCTGACTTTGATGTCTGTGATGAAGACATCTTCAGGTTCTTATTAGATGGATCTGCTGAGACGCTGTAGGGAGTTCACTTGGCCGGCAGACGTTGTGGATAAGCACTTAATGACCAAATTATAATGTAATGTAATACTCGGAATTAGGGACTTCGAATAGCCCTAGAAATCGTACTCGGATTGAA
>LUCH01000839.1:149439-175780 GCA_013368495.1 Paragonimus heterotremus | reverse complement strand
TCTGAGTTTCATATTTTATTTGCAAGTGTTTAATCATCAAACGAGATGAAATCAGTGCGTAATATTCTGAGCACATGCGATCGACAATCACGCAGGGTACGTGCATTTCGTATATGAAAAGGTAAAGCAAGTTTCTTCAGCGTCATACCAGGAACGAAGAAGTCTCGTGTCTAGCAAAATTTGACGAATTAAACTGTAATAGGTCTCAACATCCGGGTGCTATCGAATCACTTCCGGAAGAGGAGAGGAACATGTGTGAGCAGCAACTGCGGTGTGAAGTACGGTGGGGGACGGGGAAGAACAGAACTAAGCTCATTAATGGATTGAACTTCACCAAACCACAAGTTAAGTTTCCCAACGATTCATAATGGTACGTTCTCGATTATTCTTGTCATCTTGAGTTAAACTACGCTAGATATGTTATCAATAGACCCTAAATTTTGCTGTCCGAGAGCGAAATGTAACCGACTAGATTCTGAAATCCACTTTGAAAGCCTGCAACAACAACTGGGTGGACTCGTTCTGCCTACAGAATTTAACGCGGAACACTGCAAATCTACTCTAGTGAATAATCGCTAGAAGTATGTAAATAACAAGATACCAAATTACAATCTATTAAAGTGATAACATTTGGGCGCCGTCTACTGGACGACTACTACTGAGACGGAAAATGACAAAGATTAAACAACCACAGAAAAAGGACTACCCAGATTACTCCCAGACATAACGCTATCAGACCTGATTGAAGTAAGCATCGGACCAACAGGGAGGTTATTCCACGCTTCTATGATATCCCTATAGTTCACAAAGATGGGGTGCACTTGGGACCGATTTTGGACATGTACAATTCTCCGTATTAAGCCTTAGCTCAGTGGCTGATGAGGTTACTGGAAGCAGCCCAATCCCAACTGACCCCGTTCACTTTATAAGTTACTGTTGACTTCGTCGACACGGTTGATGCAGTAAGCACCAAGTATCATAAAGTAATTTCCTTGGACGTAGTCTCGTTATTCACGAACGTGCCGTTAAGAAAAACTATTGATTACATGTGCGCTTACAATGAAAACAGACTGAAACAGCTGTTATTATTCTGCACCTCAGGTTTTCATTTTCAGTTCGATGGGAAGCTCCATAGACAATGTGATGATGTAGTTTTGGGCTCTCCATCAGGTCAGCTGTTTGCAGATATTTTCACGGCCAAACTAGTGACCAGCAAACCCCGTCACATCGTCGATGAATGCTGTCTGTATAGACGCTACGTAGTCAACTAGTTTTGCTAAATAAAAGACAAGAATGATACACGGTAACTACTAGCTGATTTTAGCAGTGTCCATCCCAACCTTGCATTCATTGTCGAATTAAAAGTGAATAAGCGACTCCCATTTCTAGATGTTGCCATGCTTCGTAGAACTGATGGACCGACTCCTAGGACAATTCATAGAAAAAACGTGAACTAGACAGTACACCCACTTCATCAGCTTTGTTCCGCTGAAGTATTAGCGGAAACTGGCTTGCTGCCTGATAAGCAGAACCAAAAGGATATGCAAGCCAGATACCTCCTCGGATGAATCCCAACAAGTTCGAAATATGCCAAATGAAATGGATATCCCCAACGATTCCTTGACGGAAACATGCAACCAGAAGTGAGGCATGAAGTGGTTTAGACAGTGGATATAAAGCCTGTTTGTATCACTCTGTCATACAACAGTGAAGTTACTAATAAGATTAGTGCCCACCGAATTTGCATTTGAGAGTGCCTACCCTGCGTTACGGGTCATCTCCAAGTTCAGTACATGGCCAGTACTGGTGCACAGTTCAGAGATAGTTTGCCTAGGTTTTCTTTGTCCTTTCGTGTTTATTCCCCCACCTGTTATTGTCGAGCACCTTACAGTAGGAGAATATCGCAAAAGACTTGTGAACACCTCGAGAAATAGCTTCGCAAGGCTTCGGGGAAGACCGTTTCCAGTACAATAAATTTCCAATTAATTGACACTGGCCATCAGATTGAGCCGGATGAAGCCTCTCGAGTCATCTACAAGGTTTGTCAAGCCCACTTCAGAGCTGTCAGATAGCGACTGTTACCAACAGTCGAGGCTATCGCCATCAGACTATACAATCTTTGTCTGTGAGCCCAACAACAGTTCGTGCAAACCCTAAATCTCCCTAGGCTAAGTATTCCACAGCCACTTGAAACCCAAGCAAGCGTGAACCAGTTGACGGAGAAAAATACGTGTCTCACGGAAGGTACGAGTGACAATGTCACACATTCACCAACACTGTCACCCCTTTTCAGTAGACTGTGACCAACCAAACGATCCATTTGTTTTGTTATAATTCCTCATATATACATTGCATATAACCTATGTAATTGCAAAAGTCGGATGAGAATTCCTGAAGATGATTGTCAGCATAATTGACTTTTTATGAATTTTGTGGGAATGTGGAAATTGTACACGACTGAGCGTTGTAGTGGGTGGATTCCAGTGAACGACTGTAGTTATACACAATTTTTCGAATGACCATGTGACCTAGATAATATTAGTTATACCTTGTTGTTCTCACGTGACCCGAAGCTTGATTGGTTGGATTTGGGCTTTTGTCTCTAAAGCTGATTGGTTGTTTGTTTTTCGTTTACATTTTTAGCAATAATAATTTCAAGCGGGTTGGATATATCTTCTCTTGAAATCCCATGTGATTGCTTACCTGCAGTTAATGTTTGACCACTCCGTTGATGTGTTCATTCGCGTTCGTTCAGTTGGGTGTTGATGTTTATTTGTGACTACGTTGATTCAAAATTCACCGTTACGCAGGTTATGGGTGGCATATGGAACTGGCTAGACAAGGGTGACAACATCAAAACTCCCGAACAGATTACAGAGTAGTGTGTATTCAAAACACGCATTGCATCACTGGATTTGGACGGATGCAGTAACTCGTTTCGTGATAATTGTGATGCGACTATGATCGTAGAAGTTGTAGCCTATGCAGAAATATGTTTTGGCAAAACAGAACTGGATTAGGTAACCAAATGAGGGTTGATTGGGTTATGGTCGGTACGTAACGTTGAATGGGTTTTGGATGAAGAAGTGAAACCGTGTGTTAGTGTCCATTTGCTGGTTACAGCGAAACAGTTATACTGTTGATTGAATCAGTTGAATACAGGCTTTAAATCAGGTTGAATATGATATTTGCGGCTTATTTCAAAACGGGAAGAACCCAAGTGTACCGGAAAATTGTGTACGTGGCAACCTGCTTATTCTGTACTTCACTTTTGATGACTGACTACCTAACCACTAGATGGAAAACAACAGCGCATCTAATTTGCTGTGCTACTTCTTCACCCCTATCCCAACAGTATAATATATATGTTCCTGGTTATTGTTACTTGGTACTGAAGAGGTAATACACAAAACCAATGTCTAACACTGTTCGACTTCTTACTGCTTTGTTCGAATTAATGAAAAGAATCAACTGTTCCAATTAAAAGTGTACTGCTGTGAGATGTTCGTTGTTGGTCTGGAACGTTTAAATGTTATCGGATAAGAATATTTTGGCAATGATCTAAAAAAGGTGGGTTTCAATCGGAATTTTCCCTTCAGATAATGATGTTGACATTAGAAACAAGTTGCTGTTGTCCACATAAACGAAACTTCTTTCCGTAAATTTATTAAACACTAGACAACATTTAGTGGGATTAACTCATATTAACGACGTTGAGCATTAATATTGTCACGCACATAAAGTACTTGGGTTAGCTTTTCTGCTCGCCTTTGTGCTTAACGTTAAAAACTAAGTGACAGGTTGGCCATCTTCATTAATTTTATTTTCAATTACTCATGAAACATCGTCATAGTATCTTAACTAGAAGAACGCGTGTTCCCTCAGATTTCTTCTGATGACCAACTAAAGAGAAGTCCCTCCCAAATATGTTTCAAAGCTTACAACGCTTACCGATCTTTGGGGCGAGTGTAGCAACACTGATATCTCCCTGTAGTATTTTCTGAACAATAGTTGTAAATGATGTAGTTTAGAATCATTCTGGTGGAGGGTATGAATTCTCCGTAGGTTTCTTCCTAATTTCTTGATACATAAACAACGAAACCCAAATCATGTTCTTTCCAGGCAAGTTGCCTGATTCTCTTCGACTGATTGAAAAATCGTCGGAAATTGTGCTGATTTCAAAAATTTTCTTCGCTGCCTGTGGTTTGGCACTTTGGGGGCTAATATGCTGATTTTTGAAAACGAGTAATATCGAGTGCTCGTTAATTATTCAACATTTGTTAATGACACACAAAACATTTTTACAATTCGTTTGACCGTTTTGTTTATGAGATATCGTAAAATATCGTACTTCAAATTTCAGTACAAATTCAAAAACCGTGATTTCTAGGCCTCCTCTGACATCTTTAAGCACTTGTTCAATCCTGCCGGCAAAGTGGACGTATTTTGTGACTATGAGAACAAAAGAAATTTGTAACTAGTCGGAAGTCGTCTGAGGTTAGACGGCCTGATTAAACAACGACTTAACGGGATTCTCAGCAATGAGTGAGCCGTAAAGATACCGCGGTTACAAGTTCACCAGTGTCTGATATGTTTTGGGATATCACAGGTATAAGTGTCAATAGTTTGTTTTGTAAGACACGTGGTATAAGTCAGTATGTCCCAGTAAGAAAACAAATGAACATTTTATTATGAGCTTTTCCAGTAAAACGAAAACGATGTTGTTAGTCGCTTGATGTAGAAGTCATAGTTAACAAGTCAAAACTAGACCGTGGGTGGGTTTAGAAAATCTATGAGTCTTTTTGAATACAGTGCACTAACTACTGGTACAAAGCAGTGCACAATTGGCGTTTGCAATAAGCTCATCACAAATGAGTACACTATACTTTGCATCAGATGTCCATGCCAGTGAAACCGATGATTATGAGGTCTAGAATGTCGTGTGTCTGAAGACTACAGAATTGCTCAGACACACTGAAACCAATGGCAGTGGTCCATTAAGCAAGTTGTAAGATCCAGATTTTCCTGTGTGTGACTCGTGTGATGAGTGGATTCCTCGCTCATGTACGTCGCAATACAAACGCCAAGATATTTTCAAAACGGCGTGACCGACTTTTGATGTGTACGTTAGTCTACAGTGGAAACCACCGCTAAGTGTTAGTCGTTTGAAGATTTCCCTGACGTTAAAAAGCCTGTATTAACGTGAAAAGCCTTTTGAAGATGACTGTCCAAATCTAATTTTTTGAATAGGACAGAGTAGTGTGCTGCTTCTTCCCAGGTTTTGCTGCCCGGGAATATACGGGTGATACTATTTTTGTGTCATTATTAACTGAAAGGAAAACTCGTGTTCGAAGTCAATAGGGTTTCCCTCAAAGTGCGTTTATGGGCATTGGGGAGTAGTCAGTTGTACTGTCTTGTTTTGTTGAACGTGGGTTCAGAAGAGAGTTGAATATATGCGACCGAACTTAGCTATTTGCAAGTAGCTTCGCGGACAGCTCAAATTCATTGCTCATGCACAAAGCGTTAACACTGGTGGTGAAACTCCCAATGTTGATCGACTTAAGCAGGTAGTTGGAAATGTACCAGAGAGACTGTCGAGATGAACAACAAATGAAACATTTGCATTTGAACTGCAAAGCATCTATGCGATAGATATAAGATCGCGGACATTAAACTGTGCGTCATACTGCGGGACAACACCTTCGAACTAGTCAGTGCAGAATCCTCGGAAATAAATGTGACCTGTTAGTTCCAAATAAATAAATGTGAACAATCATTTTGTTTTCAAGTATAATTAGACATGTAGTTATGCGTTCAACAAGATGATAATCACTTTTCAAATAGTAGAACGGATATTTATAAGAAAAGGTTATTTTTCTATCAGACTTGCAGTGCATAATGTTAATTATAAGCTTGATTTGAAAAGTGAAATTACTTGGAGAATTGCGGAAATTTTCCCCTCAACCAATATGTTTGAACTTGTGTCTGTGATAGAAGCCCCTCAATATTGTGTCAAGTGAACAGTTAGAATGGGACATTTCCCAGTATACGAAATTGCTACGCTCGAAGCGTGGTAGACGTAGGAAAAATCTTTAGGAAAGATATCACGTTTTATGGGTGTCGTTATCTAAACCACCCTATACAAACGTAGACCAATCGATTCGAATAACGGGGTATATTATCTTGCTAGGAACCCTGATGAAGTGAATCTTGTTTATATCAGCGGCAGACTAAAACATCGAATTGTGAATTGCACTAAAAATCAGCGTTGCATTTTGTTAACAAGTAGTTGGAGTATCTGTATTCCTGGCATTGATGGAACTGATACATAACCAGACTCAAGAAACAGGGTGTGTCAGCTGTCTCATGTGCAGCGACTGAACTAAAATTTCCTTTGGATTCTAGTTTGTTTGAAGATGGTGGTTTATTCTCTCAATGTGTTAGCAGCAAATCAACGCAACTGATGAAGTTTGCATTTTAGCTTTTTTTGTAAGCTTTTCATGATTCCGTTAATTAGAATAGTGTTTATTAATTATTAATGATGCTTCCTTTACCTACCCGGATGTATGTGTTGCAATTTGGTTTCAAATATACATGGTTGCCTGTACTCCATGTATTAATCACCACGGAGCACAATAATAACGTTTGAAGTGTACCTACAGCAAACATATCCTGACATATCTTTTGTTTTATTGTTCGGTTCTAATTGTCATAACAACAGCTCACTGTGAGCTTGAGTTCTTTTGAACCGATAAGGCCGACTAATCGGATATTAAGCGATGACCATCCATTAAAGCGCTAGAGCACCAACAAGTCATCCAAAGTGGTCTATAAAAATTCACACAACAGTGTGAAAATGCGATAGGATATTCGGAACACGGAAAGCAAAGGAATCCTTTTAGAATATATGTTCGCGACCTCTGACGCTTGAGACAGATAAACGAAACACTTTAGACTTTGGAGGTTGAGTTGACTCAACGGTCTCCCAGATCAGCTACAATAATCTAAACCGCACTTCGATATATACAGCGCTAACCATTGTAGATGTTACTTAACAGGTTTTTCCTAACCGTACAAAATGTTGGACAAGGTGAATCACGTTATAGAGTGATTCTCACGGCAGTAGTTGTCCTCTATATGAAAAGGCCTAAACGATTCACCTCGGGACTTCCTAGCATATTACAAGGCTGCATTCCTCTCGGCCGGTTACCTAATGGGTCGTTCATATTGTCGTGTTGGAAAGACTACATGTAAGTTGCGAATGCTTCCAGTTTGGAAACCATGCGTGAGATAATAGAAGCACTGGCCCATTTCAAAGTGATCCCTGATTGCCTATGCTCGATGTTTCTAAGGAGGTAGCCTGTAGCTCAATGAACTGGGTTCTAGGGGCTACCTGTACTGTTAACATTAAATGGACGGTGTCCACCAAATCAGTACGATGTAAGACAGACAAATCACGTGAGATTCGCCTAAACTCAGATCTATTGGATCGACCTTGCTGCTCACAATAAGAATCATGGAGCACAACTCAGCACAAAGTTAATACTTGTTTGAGCTGCGATTTCGCTGGATAATCCGCCACGAATGTTAAGAGAATGCTGCTAACAGTAGGCATGTTCTCTGTACATTCTAACATGGAAGAACCTGGTTGAAGAACCCTGTCAACTAATAACGACACCAACTGGGTTTCATTTCAAAACATTTGAGACTTCCCACTCAAAATAATTACACGCGTTATCCGAAACATAGCAGGATTAATCTAGGACATTAGATGCATTATTGAATCGGTCTCATTTTGCGTTTTCTGCTAACGCTTAATAGCCATGTTACTAAACGAATAGAACTTACTTGTCACACATTGTTTCTTTTCAGCCTCAGCTCCCATTCAAGCAAGATAGCAAAATATCACAGTTGACAGCCATTTTCACATTGCAAATCAAATTCACTTCGAAAAGTTGGAAACTAAATCAAATCACACAACCGGGGTAGATCCGTTCAGATCACTCTTGTGGACTTAACTCAGTTCGAAGTGGAAGCCACGCGAGTCGCCTAATTAAACAAAAGCTTAAAAACCTCAAACAGCACAGTCAAATACCATGAATAGGGAGTGAGCACTTTATAGCTGGGTGGAGGCATTTAACACGAAAATCTTAATCAACATGAAAAACCAAATAACTTAATGTACTGACGCGGATTTTAATCGATTTCAAATAAATGTATCATGTAACGGCAAAGGTCACTCTGTAATGACTTCATCTTTCTATCCTTTTTGCGTGAACCAGTAGTCATAAAATCTGATTCGGGACTCTTGTAGATTTTCTTTGTATTGTGTTAATTATAGCATATTAGTTAGTCGCTAGCTCATACACAGTCTCATCGGGCATGTTGAAACTGCTCAGAATCAGAGTAACACGAATCCATAGCTTAAATTAAATTAGAACATATTGCTTCTTGTGGTTCCTCGGATAAACTAGGGACAGACATTTAATGGGGCCAGTCAAAATATGACGAATTTGCCCATATTAACGTATGGTAAAAATGACGGAAGTTTTATAATGGGGAACAACAAATTTTCACAGAAAATGACGAAAACTTGAGTAAGATTTAGTTTTGTCATTTAAGTGACTGACTGACTGACAGACTGACTAACTGACTGGTGAGAGACAAGTATAGCGACAAATGCAATTGGAATATGCAAATTGGCGTATTGGCTCAGTTGTAAGCTTTAGGAACATCGTCTATCAGGAGTATAAACTTTCACAAATTGAGGGGGATAAAATAACAGCCAGTCACGGTCTTGTTAACTAAAGTGTATGATGTCTTTCAGATAGGTAATGCGACAGATTTTTTGTTATGGAGTATTAGGTCTTTCGTTGGTTTCGCACTTAGGGTAGTCTACAATTCAGATTTTTGTGTCGATTCTATATGATCCTGTGAGCTGAATGGATGGTTGATTTTACGCGTGTAATCTGTGAGCAACTGACGTGGTGTCATAACGTAAGTGGTACAGCACCTATAGGTTATGGGTAATCAGATCGTTGTAGCCAGTTTGAATCTGGCTGACATACCCCTTTTTCCCAGAAAGATTTACTTCGCGAGATAATGCGCCTGTTTTGTACGTTTGTTGGTTCCACAAGGAGCAAATTCTGCAGTTTGTTTACGGGCTGGATTTAGAATAGTCAGTCAATCTATCCTAAATACCGAACGTCACTAATTTGTTACGGGGCTCACACAGCAGCCAATTCATTCTAGGTGGAAAATATGGTAATACGAATGCACTACGTCAGCCTGATTTGCGGCTACTGTTACGTTTATTTTCATTAGGATATCAACTTACGTTTGTTATAATAGTTGATACACAATTACAGTTTCTCCCGGCTGAAAACTGTGATGCCCAGCCTAAGATTGTGTGAACTTTCCCCACATCAACACAGCCAAATAAAAGTTGAACAAATCACTTTTTGCTCTGTGTTTTGATCACTTCTAGTCAAAATGTTCAGAGGGTAACTGGTGCTAGTTGACACAAGTATTAGAAACATGTTTCGTTCCAGTGTTATGATGTTTTGACTACTTGTGGTTAATGGTTAGACGACTTTGCATGAAGTTTCGAATAAAAGAGGAAAATTATAAACTTGTAACAAGAACAGTGGTTTATCTTAAAAAGTTTAAATGTAACGTTGCTTATTAAAAAATGGTCGAAATTTGGATGTCTCAGAATTGTAAGGTCCCCTGTTGTAAAGATGTCCTTTGGGATTTTGAATTCTGTTCAGATTAAAGTAGGTTTCATCACAAATCAGTACAATGACGATACTGTAATATCCGCATCTACGAATCGAGATGACCAATAAGTTAACAAACCACAACTTGCTTCTGAGTTTGACGGATACCTGGAAGAAAAACAACCGATAAATATTCAGCCATTTGCAATTTTGGCTTTGCAGGCATTCACCTAAAGCTGTTGAGGAGACATCACATGGAACACCAGACACACTGGATTCATAACCACAACCCATGGACATATCACTAATATAAATGGTCGCTTCTGAAGCACAGGACAGTTGAAACTGTCACAATGTGACTAGAATACGGGGCTTGATTCATTCTGTAGGCGGTTACACGGAAGTAGAAATCATAACGTCTGATGAGCTGTTGTGTTTTACTTAGAACTGATCTTGGTGTCTTTACGGGAAGACACAACGCCAAGTACTGCTAACATTTAACCTCTAGTCACTCAGTACCAGGCTAAACGAATATAGTGGCCAAACCTCATCACAAAGTAAAACTTGTAAGACGCATGCAGACGACATTGAAGAAGCAACTGTGGCTGCTGGCTGAACCACCTTATCGTGGTGCCGACTGGGCGGTCTCGGTACAAACCTTTACTGTCTAAGAGTTCAGCAACTCCAGATAATGCCAACCACTCTACCTGGTTTTAACCGTACTGGTTACAATCGATCAAGAGAATGAAATTACAGCCAGCACCTCCGTGGAGGCAGCTATCAGCACACAGGGTAGGCGAGCGGAGTACACCTGTTCAGAATGTGGCCAGATTTGCAAATCGAATGCTGGCTTGTCGGCGCATACTCGTATTCATCGACGCAGGAATGGTCCAGAACAGGAAGTAGACACCCAGCCTGCCACAATCTTTGACTGTGCCAACTGTGACCGCAGCTTTCCCACCAAAATCGGTCTCAGTCAACACAGAAGACATGCACATCCCGTCGAACGCAACCATGAGAAGCTCATATCCATGAAAACCGCCGGATCCAATTGGCTTCAACAAGAATCGGCTTCTCTTATCAGATGTGCCGATGCACTAGCTCCGTTGTGTCCTACTCGACGGGAACTTCATCATCGGCTCCTGTCACATTTCCCAGGTCGTGCATTGGAGAGCATTCGGACTCGTCTGTATGCGCGTAATTGGAAAAGGAATACTGTTCCCGCCGCCAATCTAACCACCGTCTCACAGATTAACACGATATCGGATATTGGGTCCCAAGCCGCTGATCACTCTTAGTGGTTTATCTGTTTGATACAAACAGTGATTACCCAACTGGAGTCCAATAGCGAGGCTTTCCTTCACAGCGATGAGCTACTAGCTATTGCCCGTGGTCTTCAGGCAGGTATCTTCACAGTGGTGCAAGCTAAATCGCTGCCAAACATGCACGCTTCACTAGCCTTTCCGTACACCTGGCGTTTTGTCACTCGACGACGAGGCCGTGTTTGCGTCAGATCCCACTTGACTACGAAACAGATACGGAAAGCTAACTATGCAGCGATACGAACGCTATACCACCAACGTAAGAAAGATGCTGCGTTTGCATTTTTTTCTGGCAACTGGAGAACTGCCTATAAGATGAACCGCGGCCTGCCAGATAATTCCAACGAATACTGGTCCGAGGTACTATCGGCTCACGCACACGTTGATGAACGACCATCTCGCGCGATCCTGCCTCCGGTCTGGTCTCTGGTTGACTCGATTACGGGAGAAGAAGTGTCACGCACTTTGAAGCATATGGGAAATACCGCTCCAGGTTTGGACAAATTGTTGCCCAAACATTTGAAGCGTATGAAAGCTGATGCTTTGGCCGGATACTTCAACCTGTTCCTACTAACCCAAGGTTGTCCAATCCATCTGTGCCGCTCCCGCATCACGCTTGTACCCAAAGTAAACAATCCTTCATCTCCCACCGAGCTCAGACCCATCGCCGTATCTTCAACGTTGATACGTTGTTTCCACAAGATATTGGCCGATCGTTGGAATTCACGCTTGCAACTGCCCGCCCTCCAGTTTGCATTCCTACATGGTGACGGTTGCCTTGAGGCGACCTCCCTGCTTCATGCGATGCTTTGGAACTTATGTACCACGTCTTGAAGCCTGTGTGCGGCTTTTATCAACGTGTCCAAAGCGTTCGATTCTATCTCACAAGATTCGATTATCAGATCGGACCGAGCCTTCGGTGCTCCTCCACCTCTGACACATTACACTGCCGAATCCTACTGGAACGCTTCCGCCACGCTCAATGGCTCCATTCTCCGGTCCCAGCGTGGTGTGTATCAGGGTGATCCATTGTCCCCGCTTCCGTTCATTGTGGCAGTGGTTGAGATGTTGGCACTATCTCGACCGGAGCTTGGTTACCAGTTCTACGACACGCTGTTTATCGATTTCGCCTACGCCGATGATCTGATCCTCTTAGCTGAGAATCCTACGCGTCTCTCTGAGAAGCTTGTAGCCGTCGCTAGTGCTTTGGAACTATCCGGACTGAAGATTAACACACAGAAGACTAAACTCATGGTCATCCGCGATGACCATAAACATAACGCAACTGCTATCTCTGATGAGTTTATCCACTTCGGACCGAACAGTGTCCACTCACTAAGCGCCTTTGACAAGGTGACTTATCCAGGTATCCCGTTCACCTGGAAGGGTAAAGCATTCATTAACCACCGTCTGCAACTTCGTACGATGCTGGATGAAACTATCAAAGCGCCCGTGAAGCCACACCAACGTCTTGAATTTCTGAGACAGCATCTGATTCTGAAGATGGACCATTCATTGGTGATGAGCCGAGTTTCTCGTAACACGCTCAAAGCCATGGACTGTACGATTCACCAGTTTGTTCGACAGTGGCTCCGCCTTCTTAAAGACACACCAGTCATATGCATACATATCCCAATTCTTTTGGTCGGTTTGGGCGTCCCAAATGTGTCTACCACTATTCCCATTTCGCGCAAATCTCGAGTGGAGAGACTTCTCTTCAGTCACTGTTCAGTTCTGCGAAATGTGGTCAAAGATAATTCGTTTGGCCCTAACTTGATGAGAGTGAACATTCCAGTACGCGTTCAGGGTGTAGTGGTGACGAATAAGGAGGAAGCCAATGGGGGGGGTGGATAGATAAACTTCACCATTCGCTTGACGGCCGTGGTCTTCAGGAAATGTCACGCTCTCCATTCTCCAATCGTTGGCTGTTTAATCCAGATCGCATCTTTCCCAGAATATTTATTCGTGCCATCCAGCTCCGATGTAATCTGTTGAGGACTAAAGTTCGAAGTTCACGAGGTGGCCAAAGTGACCACTCAGTTCTCTGTCGTGGCAACTGCGGTCAACCGGAAAGCCTCGCTCACATTCTACAATCATGCTGGATCACCCATGACGCGCGTTATACCCGACACAACCGTGTGGCCAAAGACCTGGCGAAGCGACTGCGCAACTTGGGCTATAGTCTTCGAGCAGTTGCGAGGACCAACAGCGAACGCGTTCATCAGACCCGATTTGATCGTGGTTCGTGATGGCGCTGTTGTATTGCTTGATGTCAGTATAGTGGATGATTATCGAAGCCAATTTGCTTGGACAGACAAAATTGCGAAGTACGGGACCGATTCTCATAATGCCGCCATTCAATCGGTCCTCCATACGTTAGGCTGTGATGTGAACTCTGTTTCTCACTCACTCGTGATAATCTCTTTCCGCGGTATTATATTTCCTTCTTCAAGCAACGCTATTCTTCGACTTGGGCTGCTCTCTTACGCAGTCACGGATTTATGTCTACTGACTGTTCTAGGTTCCCTAAAAATTTACGACACATTTATGCGGGGAACCTGGCGTTAACTGTTGCCACCTCTCTGACAGCTGTCTCATTATGAAGAACATTTTCTGTCCCGATGCGTGAGCCTTGACTGTGATAGCACTTTTGTGCCCTGAAGAGGTTTTCGGATTCTTTTCTTATTTGTCATATTTCGTGCTTTTTCCTTTAAATTCTGAACCCCTTGTTATATACAGCACAAATAACCTTTCATTTGATGACTTGCTCATTAACGCTTGCCATTCTTGTGAGAGGACTTGTCATTTGTTCAGTGTTGCTAACTACGCAGCGTCTCACATTTGACAGACAGCCTGTTTTCAAATTCACCTTTCACATATCTGTTGCTTATTTTTGGTGTCACCGTTTGTTTTTCTCTTGAACGAAGCTGTGAATATTGCTCTTCAAAATAAACGATATAATGGCCAAACCTCATGTTAAAGTAAAACTTGTGAGACATGTATGCAGACGACATTAAAGAAGTAACTGTTGCTGTAAATCCCTTAAATAAAATGAGTATTTCACAGTCGTGCTTATCATCTAGTTCATACAATATTGATGGTATTATGTGGACTCGTATATCATGACGAGCAAGCTTGACGGTCGGAAGAAGAAGGACTTTCAAGGGGCTCAGATTACTCTCATTTAAGCAAAATTTACTTGTTACGAACAGACATTTAAAGGAGACCGTGTACAAGATAAAAACACTCTGATGAAAAACCTGTAGGGCTGAAAGGGTGCAGATGCGTCGGACGTATTTACACACATTTATTTACACGCAAAGTCACAAAATTCGTAGTTTGGTGCTTGTCGCTTATGAACAGTTAGAAGAGTCATACCAGTGGAAGGAAAACTTCCCATCTCTGTCGAGTGGAATCGTTGAGTTTGGGAATGATATCTATGCACGATGAGCAGTCAAGATGAGAGAAGAAAATGTTTTCAGTTTAAACACCTTCAATCTGATGTATTATTTACAGTTTCACATTGAAAGTTTGTGTGTTCGGTGGGTGTATCTGAACAAGATTACTGGATTTTTTCGATGTGATTCGGATTCTGTGCCTTAGGCAGGCCAACAAGCTAGATCAAGATTTACTTTCTAGGCCATGTTGCTGTTGAACAGTGGTTTTTATGGCATCATGCAGTAAGAAACTGAAGGTAAACAGTTTCCTTTCCTAAAATTCCATTAGCATTTACCGCTGAAACAAACGGGTACGTAGATGATATGTTAACTTCCGTTAGTCACAACCTGAACGTGTTTTTTAAGTCCTCTTCGCGGTTACTGCATCATTTCAACCGTTCTCCATATCTACCTAAATTTAACTTTTTGTCGGCCACGATGAACTCTATATCTGCTGAACATATTTTAGCGCTTACATTAAACAATTGTTTAATGTAAGCGCTAAAATATGTTCAGCAGATATAGAGTTCATCGTGGCCGACAAAAAGTTAAATTTAGGTAGATATGGAGAACGGTTGAAATGATGAAGACAAGGAATCATTTTTGAAGTTACTTCTTAGTTTCGGTTGAGTAGCAATGAAGTCTCTAATGTTTTATGGACGTCTAGTTTAAAGCAAATGGTATCCAGGTGTTGTTTACAGTAAGGTTGTTGTTATAACTAGTAAGAAACTATGCACATTATTATCCTGGTTTTGTGTTCAACAAACTCCTCTTCGACCACTCCAAGCTTTTGAACGATACTCATGTGAAGCCAGTGTCAAACAATCAACAGTTGACTTACGGTAGCATAAATGCTATGCATGTTTCTCAGTAGACACCAAAATGCGAAACCTTACAAACTCTACAAATGATTTTCACGCGCATACCTGTTATAGTACACAATTAGTTGTTCACACATCAAAATTACCTGCAGTCGTTAACAGGACGATGCAAAAGAAAACAGCACTGTTGGATGAAAATAAGTGCACTCCAATTTATTTATATTCAACATGCCAATGACGTGGACTACATAGAGCCCTATTAAATCTCGCATACAGGTGTTCTTATAAATACAAAACAAGGGAACGGCTTCACAACAAGTGATTTATCAATTTTATTTCAGTTTAACGTGGATTAAAGCTTCAGACTATATCCGTATTGGAACCATATATGAATAAAAACATACCGCTGTCTGTAAACTTAAATGGAACATGTGAAGTCTTATAGACCGACACCGCCATCCGACCAGGTGGTCTCTGTAAGAGAGAAGAAGGTTAATATAGAATTGTTGTTTGAGGGCGACTACAGTATGCATCAAACACTGATGAATTCGATTAAACGAGCATTCACCGCAGCCCAACTTTGTGTACTAGCTCGGACCCAGAAGCTGCCTGAGAGATCAGCCTGTCAGAGTCACCTCACACTGTATATGCCAAACTACTTGTAACTGCAAAGAAAGTTACATAAGCAGAAGCGAAAGGTATTTGGTTTCCAGGGCGACGGAACATTTGCTTAAATAGGCACAAAACTCAAAATTATCGAAGAACGCCAATGTCGTTTAAACACGCAAACACACAGTGTCCACAGTCACAAGACACATGCTGATTACTGGTCACGTCACCGATCCGGCTTGTGCACTCAGAATCGCATTACGTCATCCCAATCCAAGCTTCCTAAGATTTGTTGAGGCTGCAGCAGTCAGTCGAATGAAACCGGCCCTGTGTGTTCAGAAATAATTGTTCGTGAGCTTGACCCTGTTCTGGACTTAAGGACCATTACTAACCCATCAATCAATAGTCCATCCCACCCACCCCCAATTGTTCGACATTAAAACCGTTTCATGTTATTTTAAATTTGATACTGAAAAGTCAGTATGAAATGATAGCATCTACCGGTTTTCGTGTTCTAGTGGTTTTGTTCAAACTTCCAAAGGGAACGAACTGTTTTAAATCTTATATTGTCAATATCACAATCGGAATGAAAGTATTTGACAGCAGCCTTCTGTGCAAGTCGGTTTAAGAAATTGCTTCAGGCAGCATGAGCGATGAATATTCGGTATTTACACGAATGAAACCTCAGCAGACAACGAGTGTAATAAAATTTGTGGTTAAACTTTGCGGTCAAGTAATTTGAATGAATAACCGTACACATGCAACGGGAACCAACTGGGAATATAGATACAAACTGAGAAAGATCAGAATGAAGAGAATGATGGGTATTAGATGAAAATTAGAGAGCAAGGAGCGAGCAGATTTTTAAATCTTGAACCACGGTAGGCTCAGTAGGATTATGCCAAGGAATACTGTCACAATTAGATAGTTGCCACACAAAACTGGAGGGAAATATAAAGGTTTCGGGAAGAAGTTCAAAAAATATAACAGTAAAACAATGTTGTTCAAGGAGGAGTGCGCATAGATTGATGAACACTGATGATCAGATTATATGGAACTGAATGCAAGTTTAGACGAGGAACATAGAACGTAATTATTCTTACTCTAGAAAAAGCACTGTTAACGTGAGAAAATCACGTCACAACATGGCTCGACGTTAGACCTTTGAGGTAATTTACGCTCTACTCATACTTCAGTACACATATCAAAAAGCTGCCGGTAAACTTTTGTTTTAAGACAAGAAATTCGTGCGTCAATACGCTTTGACGTATCCAGCGATAAGAAGTGTGCGTTACACTAACTAGCCAATTCTGTAAGGCCATTCAACAACACGGAGGAGTAGGATATATTGAATGTTGGACTGCAAGCGCGACATCGTCTGCAACAAAACCGAACCTTTGTCTTTAGTCACGGGGCTCACAGAAAGAACAAAATTTGGAAAACTTCGCAACTCGAATTAGACCTGAATCTCTTACTAGCGAAGAGATTTATTCACACTTTAAGCGTATAAGCTGAAATTGATACAAAAGATGATCACTTGACTGCAACATGAGAGATAGTAGAGTATAATATACCATAAGAAGACAAATCAGAATCCCCTACTGTGAAGAAATCAGTAACGGACAGCTCTACATTTTTTATCTATACATAACGAACTTGCGCGGTGAAGAAAACTAGTCAGTCAAGGGTGCACCAAGACTGTCCGTACGCAAACTGATTTGAATCCGCGTAGCTATTCTTCAACACTAACTTTTCGGAAGATAAACCTTCCAAAAACTTTCAACAGTCGGTTGGAAGTTGGATGTGTCTTTCCTTGGTGCCCTTGCGGTTCCGGCAGCTATTCACTAGGCAAAAGGCTCGGCCAGAATGGCAGTGCATTCTTTGATCATAACTGGTGACGGTCCACCTGCCCATTCGTTTCTGCTAACTCCTAGCTGCATTAATTCATACAGAGCTACGCTTTCAATCGAGAACGATCTGTCAGTTGACGAAGGAGATTTACATACGAAAGATGTCGGAAAGTTCAGTGAACTTCAAGAACTGCGGTTCGCCTTCTTACTACCACGTAAAGAAGTCCTCTGTTGTTCAAACAACAACAAATAGTTGCTTAATTTAGCTTTAGAGTTGTTCGTCATCTTTTATCATCTTGACAATATCTTAGTGTGCACGGCTGTAAGACGACCTGATTCATTTTTCAATTTCGATTTCACTAACGAAAAGTGCTTCGCTAGATTTTCCCGTCTTAATTTTATGGAGTTAGTACTCGATTAAAATGTAGATTGTTTGAGTTATCGGAAGGCTTGCTGTCCTCCCCAGCCTTTTTTGCATCATTCCGCTGTGTGAGGGAATCTCTCCAGTTCACATGAACTCTAGAGGGTATCTCAGTGAGTTCGCGGAGAGGCAGTGGATTGGCAATGGTTTTTCACTCAAGAATAAGTCCCTTATTGTAGAAACTACTGTATTCTGGTCACCTGAACTCTTCTGGGCAGTTCGTTATTACATCATTGAGGAATTAGTTATGTAGCATCCGACAGACTTCCGAGTTCTTCTCGGGTGGAGAAAGTTCAAGTGGTAACTGAACGTGGACCTCTCCACTATATTGATAGGACTAGCTTCTGTATGGGTCACGTGGATGCTATATTCATTGGTTAGGCTAACAACCAGACTGCCAAACTTCACGTTATCTTGAGCTCCGTGCACCTTTATCTACCTACTTCTTTAGAAAAGGGTTAAATAAGTTGAGCGTCACTTACAGGCTAATCGTAGTCATCGAATTCCCACTGACATGTTAGTCAGCCCCTTTCGAAATTAACACTACACTCAGGTTGGGCATTTGGTGAAGCGCACTTATAAAGCCACTTTTGCCACGGCCTGGGATTAAAACTCCGACCGCGCTTCAATAAGGAAAAAATATTGACCACCGCATGAGCTGCCTGACGTTAGGTAGGACCGAATTACAATACAAAAATGCCCAACCACATCCTCTTGTAAGTACTACTCAGTTAGTCAGCTTCTCTCGAAACCTAACATAGTTTACTCTGCTGTTATCCCAAAATCGATAACCACACAGGTGAAAGTCACAAAACTCAGCTTGTTGATTGATAACTTAAATAAACCAAAATCTCCAGCTGTTCACAAATAACCCAAAAAATGGTAACACAGTTTGCCGATGTTAGACACTTTGCTTACTATACATCAAAACATGACAATGGAGAGTTTTTATTTAGCGAACACTCACAACACTTTCACATTTGTTCACTACTTTTTGCAGTGCGTAGTGATAATCCGATATAAATAATGTCATCTAGGGTCACGTGTATGTGTTTCACAGTCCGTCAGCATCACGAATTGCATATTTTAAAGAAAGCCCCCTGGACCATAACTATCACTAATAGATCATTATTGTCTACGGTAAAGAGTAACATGTGCTCACTTTGAGAAACAGGTACCCTTCAGGTTGTCTTCGAAAGCTAACTAGTTAACCTACGGCGTAGGTCAAAAGTCACCATATGCCTTAAAGCACACTTATCATGTAGCTGGCATATTTGGGCAGTTTCCATCAAAATGACAGCCTTACCACGATTTTAATCATAACGTGCCAGATGTTCTTGCCATTTATATGATTAACAAGATTGTTTATTCCTATAGTACCTTTGGCAAAAACTCCGAGAACGAGTGGTAAAACATATTCAGTTGGTTAATGAAAACAGCGAAATAGTGCTCAGTGTCAGCTGAAAATCTGAACAAAAGCCAGCAGTTTTTAATCGGAAACAATTTTTTACAGACAGATGAATTGACTGCCATCATCAGTATTTTTCTCTTATGATGTAATACAGTTGAAACAAGTTTATTAATACGTACTCGGATAATGCTAACCGAAAAGCATCATCCAATATTCTTTATCCAAAACGCAATTTCTACGAATTAAATGTACATGAAGTTGTGGATAGAACACTAACTTTTAATGTGAACACACCAAATCCTGCACGGTCGACCTATTTTTTGTTATGCACTGATGATGTACAAGAGACTGCAGTATTTAAGGTACCGTTGATAATGCTTGAATTATGAAAGCGTTTGTTAACTCAGAAGAGGCGCTGTATGTTTTGAAATCAGTAAGTAATACACTTTTATGTCTAAAGCGCCCCATGTTGTTCACTCCCTCAAGTTGCCCATGATCATCGTAAGACAGGGATTTTCTTCAAGATCCTCTGCTTATCAAACGAGTCGAAAACAAGATAGGAGATACATAGATGCAGGAAATGTGGTTAACTCAGAGACAGTCACAGCCTTTTAATGATATAATTATTTTAGAAAAATCTGATGTAAAACTAGCTCACAAAAAGCCATGAAAATATTTTGTGCAAGTGAGGAAGTTTCTACATTTGTTGTACGGTTTCATCTACCTCTACAGTTATGCGCAGTCTTTTGAAAATGAGGAGCTTCAGTTTGTTCATGAAAAAATATACTGCTGTCAACCTACTATTTATTGCATCGCTGATGGCTAGAGAACTCGATAGTGGAAATTGTGAAACCAGTGTTCACTTCTTCTAATGATTTCTATAAGGTCAGACATTTTTAGTCCTATTACTAGCAAGTAGTTTGGCAGATACAGTAATTTAGAGGGAACAAAAGGCCAAAGTTCTGGAATTCAGCTACATCTGAACCGGTGAGGGAAACATCATAACTATTCACGGCATGCAATCTACCATATGAGTCACAGAACCAAACCGACATCTCAGAACCATCATACACATGCCTTGTAACCTATACAATCTTTTCTGTTGTTTGCAGTCAACAAATGACTCAGCAGATTGACTGGTTAAACAGGACTGCTTAAACGGTGTACGTTGGAGTCCAACAATTTCGCAGCTGAGCAGTGCACCTCTGTTACTGAAAGGTGTAGCAGACTTGATGGATTAACGTATTATTTTATGGATTCTACATTAGACAGTGCATTAAGTAAACGATAAAAGTTCAAATGTGTAGATTTTGAGCTCTTGAAGTGGTATTGTGACCCACCTTGTATAGAACTTGTAGCGTTCCAACAGGCTATTTTTGTTGCCGGTTTGAATCCATCCAAAGGCAGAGGTCTTCATGGTTTAGTTCCCACTTAAATATATTTCGGCTGGATTCAAGGCGATAATGATCATATAGTACCTTGATAGACTGCTTGACTTAGAGATATTCATGCACCATGCGTTAAATTTAAGAAGTCTAGTGATTATAACGTCAATAGGACGTAACATTCACCACATCGCTCGGTGCAAAATATGCCTTTACTTATTTGAAATCAACACTTCAAAACTAATTTATTGAAAGCGTGCCCTCCACATTCTGTAGGTAACAATGAGTCTACTTCCGGGTTCGCCTAGTCATTGACATTCCACCGTGGTCAATCCTGACACCTAAACATAGAAAAACCAAACTCAGTCTTCGTATGCACATTAGAAATATCAATCAGAGGCCCAGGCTAGGTTGGCCATCACAGTTCAGGAGCTGTCTACTGGCTTGTCTAGAAATTTCTAATTAACTGAGTTTCGTCCCGCAAGTTGAATTGCGCTTGTTATATGTCAGACAGTTTACGATCGGTCATGTGTTCCCATGGCCATTTAAGTTTACATTTTGTTCTCATTTTGTTCTCATTCGCAAATTTTTAATCGATCTAGCCGATTTCAGCATTTCTAACCTACTTCCAGGACCATTTAGCATGGAACCAGATGAAGTGTCTAAATTATGTATTGTTTAACGCTTCTCTGAGTCTCAGTGTCTAGGGAGGACTTTTGTAGGGCTAGCTGCATTTTATCAGTGTTTGAAACATCATAATTTAAGCCGTCAGAACAGCAGTGGTAAAAATTAGTATAGGGAGGATGAATATTTAGATGTAACTTAGTGTTGTAGACTCACGATCTATAGTATTGTGAGCAGTTACTAGTCCGGAATCTTGAGTTAATTTGATTGCCACCTGAGTGTACTTCTATAAGTTTATTTTATAAATGAAAAACCTGGTTCGGTATATGTATAATGCTTGTGTGAGTACAGTTTTAGAAAAACAATTTGTTGTCATGACTGATTTCAAAACCGTCTATAAAGTTCAAGCCAAAAGTCATCAGAAAATGTACTTATTTTCAAAACATTGTTGTAGATGTCTGTAAAATATCGTTATAATTAGTAACAGAAGTTAATTTCTAAAATTGGCCCTTTTTCACTTGTGTGAAAAGTCTTTGCAGTGACGTTTGATCGTGTGCTGCACGTTTGTTATTTTGTATCGTGGGATATAAAGTCAGTCGACCCTGAGTTCAACAGATATTTTATTACTGTCATTGAGTACATCGGACGTAATTAAATGCGGCCACAATTACTAGTTTATCCCCTCATATTTTGCATACGTTAGTGAGGACAATCTTCTGACATTTTTGCCTACTAACCCGCCAGATCATCTGGATTACTGTTCAGGAATAGTTGCTCCTCAGTATCTGGGATATTCCCCTGTTGCCATATTCTCTAAATTATTCATATAGATGGTTGAAGTTCAAGTCTATAACTGTCACATATATTCTATTACAAAATATACTCATCGAAAGTATCGAGATTAAACGTCGCTTGGAGACAGTCCGAAAGCCTGCATTGCCTTTAATATACAATGTGGAACAAGCAAATACGGATATTACCAAACTCTTTCAGGCCTATCTCAACGTCACATGACCATCAACCATTCAGTGACAGAGTTTGGAGAATTACCAAAATAAACATTGTTGTGATAGCCAATTTTTGTGGAAAAAAGTGACAGATTCCAACAAATTGATATGCTCAAGATAACTTTCTGTCTGGTAGACAGAAGCACAGTACGAACAAAAATTTAATCAAATTCGCCAGTAAGGACACTGCACGCGGATAATGCAAGACCTAATTAATAGGAGAAATTTGTCTCCAAAATCAGAATATGCAAGGGAAAATTGAAAATTATTGAAAAATATGAAAATATTTAACCACTCGTAGCGTACAGTCAAACAATCATGTTCAGTGTTGCACGCACATCCACTAGGTGCTTGACTGCAGAAACGCCCCAAGAGTGTAATCAATGATTGGCTTAAAATGTGTAGGCTACACACCGTCTGAATCATGAAAATCTGTTTCTTTTTTTCAGACAGGTACATGAAAAACGATTGAGGCTTGCACTGTCTTGGCCAGAACGACTTTTCATTCGGGCACGATTCTGACAGGACTTGTCGGAAACTCTTTAACTGGCAATCTTCTCTAATGTAAGGCACATGGTCTGCAGATGACTAACGTTAACGTAGTGTAAAAAAGTGGAAAGATGACTCCCAAAACTTATTCACCAGCTGCCTTCCGATTTAAACTGTCGACATTATGTAGGTGCTAAATTGTTGGTCCAACACAACCTTAACAGCACTGAATTAATTATTCCTGTCTGCCAATTGCGACCTGGAATCGAGCCATAAGAAATGGAATTCTGCTTCTGGCTGCTCGTGTAATGAAGTTGGAGTGTTATTAAATGAATAGTTCATGACGTATTAACTGTAACTGTTTCAGAGACATGATCTACTTGGTTTGTTCCAGAAAGATTACTGATCAATAAATATTGACTAGCGCTCCGGGTCTGGACCTTACTGTACAAATTTTGACAACGTAAGTGTGGTTGAAAATTCATGATTCCTGTTCTTGTAAGCAAGTTATTGTTTTACTTTTGATAAACGGAGCCAAATTTTCAAGGCCATGTATATCCGTGTAGATACAGATTGAGACAATTCATTTGCACAGTCCACAGAGATATTTTGAAGAAATTACACAACAGGATTGAAAAACAATAGTCCCCGTATTGCGGAAACAGTGAGGTGTTCAATGTAAATTCGAGTGATCTCGAGGTTATTACGACTCACTGTTCACTTCGTGATCAACTGTCAATTGTATCAACAGTCGGACAGAGATACCTTTTAGGTTCACTACTGACGGACGCATTCATGGAGAAACTAGAATCCCAACTTCAATCTATTACCCAGAGTCTTCATATATATCGAAGATATATTGACGGTATATATGTTGTTGTACAACCACAGGATGAGTTAACGATCATTCTTTCAGTTTTTTAATGCGGTACAGATTTAACTAATTTCACTCCAGAATAGGAATCTAACGATGCGTTCAATTTCTTAAATGTCAACCTGACCAAACGTCTTGAGGGTACAGTGACCAGATCGGTATATCGTAGACGTGTATGAACAAATCAGTACGCCAACTTTAATTGTTTTGTATGAATGAGACTAAAACAAAACCTGTGCAGTGCCGAGCAAATAGAACGAGAAGGATCTACTTGCGTGACGCGGCAGAGCAAGAACTAAAATCGGTTCAGAACTTACTGGCAAAATATAACCACCTGGATCAATTCACCACCTCAAATATGATGACCCAAATTCCGCCTAAGAGAATGCTCACAGTTGAACACAGAGAAGTGTTTACAAAATTCTCGTTTAAAGAGGATATTTTGATGGACCAACGCAGCCGTTACATCTGCCGTTCAATATGCCCTTCCGGCGGCATCTTTAAGAAATTGTTTCACAACAATGCTGATGTTAAGACTGAGCTAGAAAGAGAAGCTACTAGCCCACGTTCAATCAAGGCTCGTGCAATCGTTTACATGTTGCTGTTGTGCCGCAGAATATGTTGATAATAAGACTAAGCACTTATCAAAAAGGATCAAGGAATGCCATCCAACCTGGATTTGAAGCGGTTGTTTTGAATCAATCATTGGCGCTTTTGTCGTCAAGCTTGTCTACACCAACCATCGCATGGATGTTATCAAGACATTCCGGGTGTTTTACAAAATTGCTAACACAACCTAAATCAGCACGCTAGCGCACTATGGCCACCGCAGAATCGACTACATTCAGAGTACACAACCACATTCAATGCAGTTTAAATAATTTCCTTCAGACCTTGCAACTACCGTGACCACAGACCATTCACGACGCATTTGCATCTGAATTCGTGAATTAACTTAGAATTAGCACCCATTCCTGGTTTAAACAGTTATTGTGTGGAGTATAGTAGTTGCTGTTTTCGTCAATTTCCAACAGTCATTTCTTGATTTTGCGGTTCCGCGAGAAACGCCCTCATGATTCCAATGCAATTTTATTGGTTTGAGAAAGAATTATCCAACGTAATTGTTCGCCCTGTCCTTACTTCTGATGTGATGGGAGTTTCGCGACAGTCAGATGAGTGAATTCGTAGGTGGAGTTTAGAACAAAACAGCCTTAGAGTCAGAAATCTGCTTATTCGGGATTACGTTCCAGTACAAAGGTAGCCTTTTATGGCCCGGGACACAGGACAAATATCTTCAACTCACTGGTGAATATTACAGCAAATTTGTATAGTTGTCATCAGGTTAGGGCGTGTACAAACATAACATTCCATACTTAAATACATTCCAGTTACTGGACTTACGAGCGACCCTTATGTTAATGGACGAGCGCATGGTGAAGTCGCGGCATGCTTTACACACGTCAGTATGTTTTCCACGTTTTACTTGCTGTGAGAGTTCCTCCTGATTGAAGTGTCGCTTCTATGGTGTGTCCAGAAAGTGGAAGTAGGAAAAGTGGCGTTACACTAAACTCCCTTATGACAAAGTGGTGTTTAATAAGACAAACAGTTTGGCTTAGCAACAGAACAAGTTTTCACTAAATGTTTACGTGACCAGATGATCTCCATAAACAGCTACAATCTGGTCGCGCAGTTTGTCATGTGCACTCAGACAGATATGTTACTTTCCTTCGATTGAAATTAATTACACGTGAGCTGTTCGTTGATCTGTAATTCCCGTAGCATTTTTATTGAGCAGTGGAGAATTATAACAAAATCTGTTACATTCAGAAGGTAAATTTATTTTATGCACCGTTGAAATATAAACCCATAACGCATGAAAAAGTCAGCTGCAAGATTGCTTGGTCTCAATTAGAATGAACTAGACGAATATATGTTCATCATTGATCTTTTCTAGTGGCTTGCAAAAAAGTGTGAAAGTTGAGCAACCAAAAGTATGTAAGCTTATTCAATTTCAATCGATTTCAAGCCGTTATCAAACACTGGATAATTAATTAAATTCAGAATCACATCTGATCTGAATTAAGAGCCTAAGATTGGACGGCACGCAGTCACGGTTTATGACTGTATGGTGGGCATTAGGGTGATCTCATTGATTGACGCAAACAGTTTGATTTTTGAAACAGTTAGTTCCCTTCAGAAGTTTGAACAAAACAGTCAGAACAGGAGAACAGGTAGAGGCAAGCATTTCGTATTGACTCATCAGTACCAAATTTACAATAACATGGGTCGGTATTTTTATAGCAAACAATTCAGGGGGTTGATAATCAATACGCGGGTTAAGATAAGTCTCTAGGTCCAAGGAAGGGTCAAGT